>CM045556.1:2165410-2262489 GCA_024721245.1 Mitragyna speciosa | reverse complement strand
AAAATATTGCAAAGAACAATGTTCTTGGGCAGAATCATGTCAAAAAGATTTTGAGGAACAAACTCATAACTATCACAAAATAATGGAAGGGCAACTTTCAATTCTTCATCATTGTATCATCTATAACAATTAATCCAGTAACTATGAACACGAACCCAAGTAGCCACATGACCACGAAAAAATAGAACAATTAATAGAAAAATGCAAGGCAAATCAAATAGTAGTATTAGGAATTCAATGTCAAATGACGAAACAGAGGAATTAGGCATCCAGTTGGTACATAATAACTTCATAATCACAATCAAAAGATAGCAAATATTAAATCTTTGGGCTAGTTTGGAGCATATTAACTCTTTTATTATAGATATGGAATCCAATATTTATGTGTCCCAACTGCAATTTTTCAATAGATACAAGTAGCTTAAAAATGGCGTTTGCATTCTAACTCCATTGCTAGACATGACTTTAATGATGCCAGATTTCTTGGAAACTAATTTTTCTTTTTTTGTAGGAATATAAATGTATTTTCACATAAAGCTAAAATCTGAAAAATGTGAGAGAGAGAGAGAGAGAGAGAGAGAGAGAGAGAGAGAGAGGGAGGGAAGGAGGGAGAGAGGAAAAAAAAAGAAAGTAAAAATATTACAAGTATGGACTTAAATAAACACTTCATTTGAATATTTGAAAAGTGTTTTTTTTTAAAAAATATTATTGTTGTAATTTTAAAAATTCTTTTTCGTAAATGTATATGTAAAATGAAAAGATAATTAAATTTTTTAAAAATTTTAAAAATATATTTTTAAAAAATAATGCTAGACAGACATCCTAATTTCTTTTTCTTCTTTTTTGTGGAATAACCAAAAGAAATCTCCCCACAAGGTTATTACATGCACAACCCTGCATTGTAAAATGGAAAAATCTTCACCACAAGTGTCCAATCTTAAACATGACAGAAAGACAAGATTTCCCCTCTTGCAATAATTTATTTGCCAGAAGATATCAACCAACTAAACTTTCATTTGTTATGCAAAGATTTTACTATTAAAACATAATGAGCTCTTTGTTGTTCATTGATGACGTTGTTAGAGATAAAAATCAGCTGCAATCCTACCCTATTCACCATGGCCTTCCCTACGACACAAAACACATCTTCCCATCCACAGAAACAAGAGCAATGATTTTAGAGCAACTACATAATAGTATAGTGTTTTCAACTACCTAAATTGAGAATGAAAATAACATGTGCTAATTTTGGTCGGTGTCTTTAGCGGATTAGTGTCCACAAATATCACCACAGATTTCATACCTAACCAACCCACTGGATTGATATTTCAGACGCATGTTCCGATTGAATATTCCCACACTGTCTTATTGATGGTATTTCTTTCAAATAAATATTCTATATATGGGGTCGTTTTCATTCTTTTGACCCTAGTATAAGTCTAGTCTAGTTGCATTACACCAAGCCATGACCAAATGAAGTTTCTTAAAAAGCCACAACAAATTTGCGATCTAAACCCAAGTTTGGGGGGTGAAAAGAGAAAAAAATGACAGATTATTACCTTGTTTGCGTGCAATATCACAATGAAGCATCTTCTAAGCTATCCAATTAGATGTGATATGAAGTGAATCCCATAGCTTCCTCCAAGTCAAAAGCAATGTTTATGCAGTGATAGGTTTCTCAGAAATTGGGGAAAATAAGAGAAAGAGACGGAGAGAGAGAGAGAGAGAGAGAGAGAGAGAAAGGGAGAAAGAAATGGGTAAATGAGAAGGTAAAGATATTTTCCAAAATTTGGGAATTTTGGACCATTTTTGTTTACCGCGTAGCAGAGGTGCCAATTTTTTGGGTGGTTTTTTTAATATTTTTCACCAGATAAATTTTTTCCCTTTACGTGGTTGTTGAGGCATATCTCAAAAGTGCCCCTACAAATATTTTACTCTATATTTTTTTATTTTTAATTTTCTTCATAAGTTTTTTGCCATGTATGTTGTAGTTTTTTTTTTTTTACTTAACAAGTGCTATTATGGAACAATCTACCTAATGCCTTAATAAGTGTTTATTGAGGCATTTACTGAATAGTGCCACAATAAGTGTGCCACAATAGGGTAATTTTCTTGTAGTGATAAAATCAAAAGTTACACCCCAAACTTAAATAAAAATATAAAATAACAAGAATATAAAATAATAATCATCCTAAAATCCTTGGGTTGCCTCCCAAGCTAGCGCCTTTCTTTAACGTCTTTGGCCAGACGCAGACAAGTCCCTTCAAATCTCATAAATTGAATCCTCAAGTGGAATTGTCTCCACTTTTTCAGCTTCAAATCCCTCATAATAAAGTTTGAGACGACTTCTATTCATCACAAATTTCTTGTCCGTTCTCAAACTTTTGATCCTTACTGCACCATCATGAAAAATATTAGTAATAACAAATGGGTCAATCAGGCGAGAACATAACTTACCCATTTCCTTATAATTCATAGCATCCTCATAGGTCTCATTCTTTAACCCTTCACCTATTTTTACATCACGAATTGTTTCCAATTCGAGATGTTTGGTTGGTGCTACTTTTACTTCATCTCTTCCATCAAGTTTAAAAACTTCTTGCACCATAGGGTTAATTGTACTAACAGCACACACTGAATGAGAGTTAGTAGGAGATTTCATTGCATCAAAAATATTAAAACGGACAATCTCTCCATCAAACTCCATCGTTAGAGTACCCTCAAAAACATCAATCTTTGTTCGTGCAGTACTTAAAAATGGTCTACCTAATATAATAGGTGATGGATTAAGAGCATTGCGATCATCCATATCTAAAACATAGAAATCTGCAGGAAATATCAACTCATTAACTTGGACTAAGACATCTTCAATTAGCCCATCAGGATAAGCATTAGTGCGATCCGCTAATTGAATAATGATGCCTGTGTCCTTTAATGGTCCTAGATTTAAGGAATCATAAATGGTCTTAGGCATCACATTAATAGATGCCCCTAAGTCTAACATAGCATTCCTTATTCTAGTGTTTCCTATCTTACAAGGGATAGTGAACATACCTGATCCCCACATTTGGGTGGAAGCTTCCTTTGAAGTACCGCAGACACATTTTCTCCCACTACTACTCTTTCATCTCCTCTCAATCTTCTCTTGTTGACGCACAAGTCTTTCAGGAATTTAGCATATTTTGGCACTTGTTTTATTGCGTCCAGTAGAGGAATGTTGATTTCCACCTTTTCGAAACACTTCAAAAATCTCCTTTTTCCTTATCTTGCTTCTTCGAATTTTTCTAACCTGCAAGGAAAAGGAGGTGGAATTAGATTTAGTTTGAACCAAAGGATTAGAATTTATCTTGGAAGCTCGTATGGTTCTGCTCTTCTTCCTCAATCTCTTTTTCAATTTGGTCTTCACTTCTTTCCTTTGGATTAATCAACTTTGGGCCCATCTATTTCCTTTCCACTCCTAAGAGTCATAGCACTCACATTTTTAGGATTCACTTCAGGTTGCGATGGTAGTTTTCCATCCACTTTAGCTTTCAATCAACTTATCGCAGTCGCCATTTGACTCATTGAGTGTTCAATTGACTTACTTGGTTATTCAAATTGTGAATGCTTGCATCCGTTTTCTGCCTAAAATTGTAAAGTGCTAGAGGCCAAAGACTTAACAATGTCTTCTAAAGAATTCTCTAAGTAGAGGACGAAGCTGAGGCTTTGGTTGATATTGATGTTGGAACCCTTGCTGTCTATTTTGAAAAAAATTCTGTTGCTTGTTCCTTCCATAGCTAAGGTTCGGATGGTCCCTCTAACCTGGGTTGTAAGTGTTAGAAGTATGGATCATATGGCCTCCTTGGCGCGGGCATGTTCCCAACAAAATTTACTTGTTCAGCATTCTCCTCTTGGAGCATTGACATATATCCGTGGCGTGACCACTATTTGTGCAAATTCCACACACCTTTACTTGTTGTGAATTTCCCACTACTAACTGTCGCACAAAAAAAGTTAACTCAGACAGTTGTTGCTGAATAGATGAGCCATCCACTTCATTCACTCTACGAACAGGGGTACTATCAGCGAAAACCAAATTGTTGAGAATTTTCTGCCATTCTTTCAATTAACTCCCATGCCTCTGTAGGGGGTTTTGTTCACTAGAGCTCCTCCACTTGCGGCATCAATGATGTTCCGGTCATTCAAATGAAGGCCTTCGTAGAAATATTGGATCAACAACTGCTCACTTATCTGATGTTGAGGACATCTGATACACAGTTTGTTGAACCGTTCCCAATATTCATAAGAGGGACTCTCCATGTTGTTGCTTGATTCCGCATATCTCTTTCCTCAAACTTGCAGCTCTAGAAGCAGGGAAATATTTCTCCAAAAACTTCTTCTTCAACTCAGTCCATGTCGTGATACTTCCTGCAGGCAGATAGTACAACCAGTCTTTTGCAGCATCCTTTAGAGAAAAGGGGAATGCCCTCATCTTAATTTGGTCTTCAGTAACTCCAGGAGGCTTCATACTTGAGCACACTACGTCAAACTCTTGCAAGCTGTTTATGAGGCTCCTCACCTGAAGAGACCATGAAAAGAAGGTAAGAGATGAATTAAACCAGATTTAAGCTTAAAAAGGAGTATTTTCATCCAAGTTAGGGAATGTAATGCATAATGGCTGTTGAGTTAAATTGGGAGCAGCCAACTTCCCTCAATGTCCTATTGTCAGCCATGGTGACTTCCTTCTTTTTCTAGAATCACTTGAACTTGCACTTCGATGAATCCACCAATTCCAGTTGCAAATTTTAATCCTGGAGATGCAGCAGCTAAGCTGTGCCTCTTTCGCTTGTTGGTCTCCTTTTTAAGTCTACGCGTGGTCTCTCTATTTCAGGAATAAATACTAGTTCACCTTGTACGAGAAGAACGTAGGCATAAACTAGTAAAGGAATACCAAAAATGAATCAAGTAAATAAATAAAATGAAATAAAAGAAACAAATTAATCAACACCAATCCCCGGCAACGGTGCCAAAAATTGATAGGTGTCGAATTTGTGCAATAATAAAAATCCTACTCTAAGAAATATAAATTTTGTATATAACAGTGAGTAGGGTCGTCTCCACAGGGATTGGAAAAATTTGTTTGTAAAAACAAAGGGGGGATTTGGTTTACAGAAATTAAAATTAAATGATCCACTAATTGTAAAAACAATTCAAAAAAGCAAAAACACTTGAGAAAAATAATGGAGAATTAAATCAATAAGAATAAAGCTCTAGCTAAAGGTGCAATTTTCAGACATGGTTCACACAACTGATCGTGAATGCAAAAATAGTTCAGTTATTCATTAATAGATTGATTATAGCTCATAGCCAACTTCTTTACTTTATCGATAACCAAGGTACGACCGTTGCCTATTTTCCTAACCAAGAAATAACCCTAGGTACGACCGTAGGATTTAATTCCTTGATTGCATTAGAAACTAAAAAAGCCTAAATCCTAATCAATAAACACGCTACGAGGGTTTATTTAAATTAGATTATATGTTCCCCTAACATGAAATTAATCAAGCTAGTTACCACTTGAATTAATCAATCAAACAATTACGGATTCAATTGATTAATATGGCTGTAGATTATTATGTTAATTCGAATATCGGGCCCTTGACATTCAAAGAACAAAATAATCATAAAGATTAAACCAAAGAACATATAAATACCAATGAATAAAAGAAACAACTGAAATTTAATTAGATCTCACAGATGTTTGGAACCAAGTCTTCAAATTGACCCTTGACTAGAACAAGTAGTTTAGTTGCTCTCCATGGGAGAGAACTTTACACAAAAGATGAAGGAGAGAAAATTGCTAGAGAGAGTAGAAGAATTATCTGCAGAATTTTTCTTATGGAAGAGGCGTGCCTTCCTTAGACCCAAAATCACAGTTACTTCAAAGTAACAGTTCTCCAAAATTCCCTTCCATAATTATCTCCTAATTTTTAGTAGTCAAAGTCTTTCCTAAATTCTCTCTTTGGAAGAGATGTTCTAAAAATAAGGAAACACAAATAAAAATAACTTCCTAACACAATTAAACTACTAGGGGAAACAGTCCATCCAAGCTGTAACTCCAAATTGGAAGATTGTGCGCAAGATTTTCTGGGCGTTTTGTCTTGGACGTGAGGGCTAGGCATGCCCGTGCCAACTTCGCATGTGATTTTTATGGAAAAATCTCTTAATTTCCTTTTATTTCCTTCTTTATATACTTTCCTGCAATTAACATCAATTTACCAAATATGAGTAGAATCAATCAATTAGCACAATATTCGGTAATAATAAAAAGGAAAATAAACATAAATTAAGTCCACTAATTAGCACCCTATCACCACAAGAAAGGAAGATGATAGGAGAAGTTGAGGTGTTAAGAAGAGCTACACCAGAACACCTGAAACTAATTGTAGGAACAAAAGACCAGACATTCTGAAAAGGTAACAAAACAGGTGTTTACTCGGTTAAGGCTGCAATGAAATCTTTAATTGGAACAAGGAAAATGTGAAATTGCACAGACTAGTGTGGGGCAAGAGACACATACAAAGATTTTCATTCATCAACTGGCTCACTTGTATGAACATGCTTACAACGAGAGACAGAATGTGAGCATGGGAAATACAACAAATGAATTACAACTGTGTTTTCTGTGAGCAACAAAAGGAAAGAGTAAACCATTTATTTTTTGCTTGTCCTTTTACGAATGTAGTTTGGAGCAAAGTTTTACAGTTTTGTTCTATATTTAAGGACATCTATCCCTGGGAAGTAGAGCTAGAATGAATGTGTGTGGCATGGAAAACAAATGACTTTGCTGATAAGTTCCAAAGAATCATGTGCACAGCCACCATATACCACATATGGAGAGCTAGGAACCAAAGAGTGCACCAAGGAAAGGCCATAACAGCAGTGGATGTTGCAACAACAATTCGAAGAACCATGAGTGAAGTTACCTGGCAGTGGAGGAAGGTGCCAAAAACAAGACAAAATTGGCAACTGATGATCGAATGGGGACTATCACAACTGATATTCTCAGGCTGAAGCTAACTGCCCATAATCTTTTGCATAGTGCTTTTGTATAGCTTATTAAAATGTAGGCAAATGATTTTGTATCATTTTGTGTAAATCACAACTCTCTATGAATATTAATACAATACCTCTTTTTTTGCTAAAAAAAAAAAAAAACATAATGCATATTGATCCATAACATATTGAAAATGCATTAACCTAGTTTCAATTTTTTTTCCTCTAAAAAAAGACATATGCCTATGTCATGCGATCATAAAGCAACAAGTAAAAGTGTACAACTTTAGTTTAAAAAAAAAGGCAAACACACACGCTATTGAGAAATTAAACTCAAACTTATAACAAGAATAGTTTTTTTAAATAAATTTTTTTATTTTTATTTTCCTTCCTGAATATATTAGTATATGACCAAACTATGACATTTCTAGGTTAGAAAAAGATAAAAATAGAATTTTGACCAAATTATTAGAATTGAGATAATTAGGAACAAAAATGCACCATTTTATGTATTACAAAACTAGATAATAGAAGTAGGGGGAGTATGTACAAATGTGGAGGAATGTTTTACGCTATTTTTCTTATTCCATTATGACGGAAAGAAAACCTTTTCTCCCTCTAAAAATAAAAATTGGGGGTCTTAGTTAAAGTTTTAGCAGCATATGTAATGCATCATAGTCCCAAACAACAAGTCATGGGCCTCACAATTTTCATTTGCAACAAATTCACAGTTCAGATTAAATGTGTTAGCGATGGATGGTTGAGATTGGGTCATGTCGGCTAAATTTGATGCCAAAAAATAACGTCGTCTTGGAGAGAAAAGTGGTTATAAATTTTTACTAATCTATTACATAGCTTCACTTTAAATAATTTCACTGACCACTTACACCGTCTCTAATTTCTTCGAACTGGCACAGAGCCAAATTGTAAGCCCTGTGCCATATGTAATGTAACTGCTCATCTGCTACTAGTGATAGGGTGCAATTTTGCAATCTGCAAATCCGGGTGCTACAGAGATAACAACAACCAACCAGACGATCAATATCCATGGCCGCCACTACCAATGGAAGTCTCTCCGCATGGCAGCAACAACATAGATACCGTCTTCTGCGTCAAATGCAAGCTTAATCAATTCATGGCCGCCGCCTCAACCTGAGCTGGATGTACTTGCTGCCGCCGCGGTGGTGGTAGCAGCAGCAATTGCAGCCGCTTTTGTGGGAATTGTTTTCGGAGCAAGTCATTATGAGAGGTTTAGGTTTGCAGGTCACTTCTAATGCTCTGATTTCGCCTTCTGATAACGTCCTCTTCACTTTATCTAGTGGCCCTTGTTCTAGGTATGCACATTTATTTTAGCGTTTAATCTTTCTTCTTTTAAATTAAATCCAGTGCCCTTCTATTATAATTTGGGTTGTTTGACTATAATTATTCAATTTTTGTTAAATAATGTAATATTTGGTGATAGTTAAATAAAATCCAATAATCAAGTGTCTTGAAAAGAGGGTTCGATTTTTTGTTTCGAACTTCCCTTTTGTTATAGTAACAGAATAGGAAGAATCTTAATATTCTTGATTTTCGAGACAAAGTATTAACACGAGGAGCATAAGCAAAATCATGAGATGTACTTCTTTTGTTTTTTAAGATGTATTGGATGGTTGATGAATATCGTGTGAGGATGGATATCGTGTGAGCTTTTACATGAAACTGAGGTTTTCCATCAAACTGGGGTTTCAAAAATTAGATCCACTGCCAAGATTAATCATATATCTATGTGTATGTGATGAGCTGGAGGGTTCAAGGCATGGCAAAAAAGAGTGGATAATCTCTGGTCAAAGATTCATTGATTAGTGGTCACGTACAGATAACGAATTTAGGGCAAAGTATATCAAGGTGATTTGAATTTGGTAGCCCATATTGAAGCATCTCTAAAGTTGATCAACTATCCAAGTTTGTGGAGGATTTTGGAGAGCTCAAAATATGAAGAAATGCTTGGAAAAACCTTACCCGAGAATCCACATGGAGATTGTAGTGAAAAGTTCACGGATTTAAGTCACATTTCAAAGTTAGAGAATTTGTGACTTGGTTCTTGAGAATCTACCCATGGGTTCTAGTCATGGATTCTATCTAGAGAACATCCGCCACTTGATTTTTGTGAACCCGTCAACGACTTCTTCTCTATTTGAAATCGAAGATTCTTGTCAGATTTTAATGTTTTTAGCTATTGTTTAGGATTTTGTATCAGTTTTAATTTGTTTCTGCATTATTCTTTTAACTAGGATTTTTAAATATGTCTAGTCCTATGTGGGTCCATATTATGTACTATTTTTAAAAATCTTATGTTGATCAATGAAGTTGAGATTTCTCTTTGAAAGAATTTTTTCTTAGTTCTTTGAGAAGAAATAAACCAAGACCTTATTAAGACAACTTGTGCCAGTCTATAATCTTTATAGCTAGATTTTCTTTTCAACTGGTTTTAGTTGAATCTACTCTTCAATCTTTTACATTTAGTAAGTTTGATTGGTCATCTTTGTTGAAAAGTTATAATCTATACAATGAGATTGATTTGGGTCTAGCTTCCCAACTCCATAGTTTGGTTGTTATTGGCAAATTCAATTGGGTTAAGCTATTCAACGAGTTTAGTTATAATTAATTGATTATTTCAAGACGATTCTTTGGCAGTTATCTTGTGCCAACAAATAATGGGTTCTAAGTGGATCTCATCATAGGGTTCACGCACTTTTATCATTAAGGAATCCGTCCATGAAAACTTGTTGGGTAATCCAATGGAAGGATGTAGTGAAGATGACATTGAAGAATCCATTCAATGTGTTGCTGACATTGAAAATTTACCTATTGAGGACATATCATGTGTATTACCTACCTTCAATGACGATTCGAAGACAAATCATTTTGAGGAAGGAGAGCCTCTATATACAATCATTTGAAAAATGATTTTCAAAAAATTAAGGAACCAGTTATTAGGGCAAAATCCATGTGTTTGAAGCAATATTATCAAGGATTGATGATGGAAATGCCATCATTAAAGGACGTACAAGAGACGTTACCAAGATTAATCTCTTTTCAACATGTTTGCTCGGATCGGAAATGTTCAAATGCAAGGTGCTGAATTATAAAATTTAAAAGATTATTAATTAATTATAAATAAAATAAGATATCAGATGTGTGTTATTTATGTGTGTGCATGTGTGTCATATATATATATGTATATATGTATACACACACATATATATTTATATATGTGTGTGTGTATATGTGTATATGAATATATATGTAAAAAGTTATATACATATATATGTAGATATGTATACACACACAAAAAAATATATATGTGTGTGTATGTGTGTGTGTGTATATGTATATATGTATAAATTTATATACATATGTATGTATGTATTTATGTATATGTATATGTGTGTATACGTGTGGATGTATATATGTATGTATAATAATACATACATACATATATACATCCACACGTATACACACATATACATATACATAAATATATATGTATGTATGTGTATATATATGTGCATATATATATATGCATGTATGCATGTATGTATGTATGTATATGTAGGCGTAGCTATCTAAAAAAGTGTATGCCATCTCTTTATATTTGTAAATATTGATGAAGGTTTTTGAGGGGAGATAAACTGTCAATTGACTTGATTGGAGGGGTAAAGAAAAACTAAGTTCAAGGGTGTAAAGTGTATTCAACCCCTAAAAACATGTAAAAATGATTCTTTAATTTGTATATTGCTTTAAAAAAGTTGTACAATACTACAGAAACTTTCGATTCTTGGCCGAAGGTATATATTTGATTTTGATTAGAGTAGATAATAACTTACCTTTATGGTTCGAGTATAAATAGTTCAGCCAATTAGACTAATTTTTTAATTATGTCGTACACTCCGGAAGTCCAATATGGTATGCAGACGGTAAAACGTTCACATTCCAATCAATACCTAATATAATGACGGAAAGACTTGCTTGACTCCACATTCCAATCAAGACTTAAATAAATACAAGTTTAGTCTTGAAATTTTGTGGCTTAAAAATTTCAGTTATGGAGTCGCCTCCGAAAATGACGGTCAAAATTGAGCGAAAAGGTCGTTTAAATACAAAAAAAAATTCTTTTTTTTTTTTTTTTGTAGACAAGATACTAAAGTTCAACTCTAATTGCTATTATTGCAGACCTATTTTCTTTTTCCATGATCCCTGTTATCAATCAGTACCTCATTCTCATCCTTTTAGAACAATTATAATATGTACTAGGCAAAGAACCTCAGCTCTGTATTCCAAATTTTACGTTTTCTAGAATTTATACTTTCGTGATTTTATGAAGCGAAATTTTGGTTCTCTCTCAATTTGTAGAGTAGAAAAAGATTCAGCAAGGATTGGAAAACCAATGACCTTCACTTTCACAAGCTGAAATCAAATCAAGACTAGAACTCGTGCATTGCAAGTTTTCCAAATTAAGATGCGTTAAAACCTTGGCACCTCATTATTTAAGTGAAAACTAGCTTCCATTCTGCCGCAAAACACAAAATTCAGTGCATATAATAATCTATTCTTTGGGTGCTTACTAAAATATTCTGACTCCAACTTAAGGTGGGGCGGTTTTTGTTCTACGTAGGATAATAACTAAAGCTAATTTTCACATTTAAATACTGCACAATCTGAGATATTTTGTTTCTGGGCTGTCTCTGGTCAATGAAATTTAACTGAGTCTAAAATAATAATAACAATAATAACAACAACAACAACAACAACAACAACAATAATAAATCAACTCAAAAAAAAATGGAACGACCTTTACTGTACTTGGATGCAAGTCTATACATTCAAATCTACCACCAAGTACTCAGGTGCTCTCATATTTCAATGATTTATGGTCTTAAATAGTTCTTTTTGCATAATATTAGTATGTAATGATGGATGCTGTATGCAGCGTGTTTGTTCTTCTCATGATATTGGCTACTCCACAAGCAGCAGCAACAACAAAAATCTGCTTAGAATTTAGAAGCCGAGGTGCTCAAGAGTGGCTGGTGACACGATGGTACAGCAATGAATATTTCTGGACATTGCCAGTGGCCTGGTATATTGTGCAATGATGCTGGTAGTGTTACTGGAATACATTTACCGACGAACTTCAATTTTGGAGATAAGTTGAGAAATTTTAGTTTCTCTTCTTTTCCGAACCTTGTTTCACTCGATCTCAGCGCAAGTGGTTGGAATCAAAAGGAGTGCTTTCACAAAATGGATGCTCTAAATTCAAGCCTAAATCCATCAAGAAACATACCACTAGGGCTTCGGATTCAGAAAAATGACCTTTCAGCTCTACATGGGAATCAAAATGGTATAACGATAGAGTTATTTCAAAGCCCAGAAAGATGTTACACTGGAAGGTTTGTTGCTGCTATTGATGATATTATCTCTTGGATTCTGAACATAAAGGATGTTCAACTTGAAGCTTTTGTTGCTGTTCAACAAGAGATAATTCGTGAATTAGAGCTGTTATCATTGGAGAAGTCCAGTAAATTTTAGGCACTACCATTGGAGGGATCAAGAGAAGAAGATGTACCACTTAGAGGGATCTAAAGAAAACGAAGATGTACCATCATTAGTTGAGTGTAACGAGGATGTACCATCATTAGTTGATAGGAATCCAAGTGCCTCAACTCACTATAAAAGTGTCGAGGGAATAAGCTTTGAAGAGTGCAAGTATGACTACCATTTTAAAGTCTTCAAATTAGGAGTTATGGATCCAATAACTCGAGTGAAGCTCAAGGATAAAAGTCAAGTAAGGAATTTGGGCCACAAGTTATGTTATTGGCTTTGGATCAAATCTACAGACAAAGAATGCCCTAAAGAAGCAAATAAGCTATCCATATCATATATGTAAGGGCCTGGTCTTTTGAATATGTTTGGAAGGCCTTTAAAGATGCAAGATAGAGGTCCAATGGTACTTTAAAGGAGCTGTCCAACCCATGAACGATTTTTGAACGAATTTTTAAGTTTAAGTCTTTTATTTTAAGTTTTTTTATTTTGTTTATAAGTTGTAATCTTTTAGAAAGTTACCATATTGTGTTAGGTTACAACTAGTGCTCTCTGTTAAATATCTAAAACTTTTTACAAGTTGTTATGTAAGCCTATTTATAGGCCAAAACACTATTACGAATTTTAAGAAGATTGATGTTCAATAATTTTGTGAGTTCCCTATTTGAGAGTTTCCTTAGTTTTTTGCTGATTAAGAACTACTTTCGATCTTGTTGAGTAATTCCAAGATAAAAAACCTCGAGTTTAGAGTTTGTTTTTCTTGTTTGATCAAAACTTTGGTGTTGATTCTAGAGTCGTGTTCATCGAAGGGGAAAGGATTCAAAATCCACACTTGGATTTTTAAGCTTTCTTGCCGTCTACATTCTTCTGTTCGTATCAATTGGTATTAGAGCCACGTTATTAAATTTTCAAGTTTTTCCAGTCCAATTTTTTCTTTGAAAAAATTCGGATATATCCCTTTTCTTTTTGTTGTTTATCAAAGAGTTTCGAGCCTAGTTAAACAATTTGTGTCTTATTTGTTTGTTTTTCTTCTTTGAGTCATTGTCAAAGAGCTTCGAGCTTAGACAACAAGTTGTCTTCTTGTTTGTCTCGTATCTTTCTTTTCTATCCAAGAAAAAAAAATTAATTCGTGCTTTGTATTGTGTTTTGTGCCTTTTGTCGTGTTATTTCTTGTATTTCTCTTTAGGGTTGTTCTTGATTGATTTCAATCAAGAATTCTAGGCATGGTGTGGTATTTTGTCAATCTTTCTTGACTGTTTTTGGCATTTTCTTGAATTTCTTGTGTTAAAACTTTTTCAAGAAAATTAAGTTCTTGGACAAAACAAGCCTTAAATTGAAGTTCATGAAGAACTTTGTTGCTGGAAAATCATTTCTTGAACTTCTTGCTTTGTCCTTCTTGAAACATCTTTGCAGCTGAATTTTGTCTTGAACAAGGGGACTTTTGCACCTTTTTTTGGAGTCCTTGGAGTGTGTTGTTGACGTTTAAATTCAGTCTCTTTCTCCCTTTGGAAAAAAAAAAAGGTTGAAGCTTGTCTAGTTGTTCTTGAGTTTGCATCGTTTGTTGCTGGAAAATTTGTTCATCTTGATTGCAGCGTTATTTGCTTCTTTCCAGCTTTGTTCAGATTTAAAAAGGAAAGAAAAGGAGCTGTTTGGGTTTTAAAAGGAAAAAGAAACCAGCTTCCCATCTTAAAAAAAAAAAAAAAAAAGCCAAAGCACAAGAAAAATCAAAGAAAAGGAGAATAAAAGAGGCTGCACAAGGTTTAAAAGCCGTGCAAATAATTTTATTCAAATGTTTCTGGTTGTTTCTTGGTGTTACAAGGTGTTTCTTGAGGAATCTTGGACTTACATGGGGGATTTCTTGGAGTCTTGAAACTGTCCAGATTTGTTCTTGAATTTCTTGAAGTTTTTGAACAAGTTCTTGAGCTTTCTTGAGGTTCTTGATAAGTTTCTTGAAGTTCTTGAATCTTGGAATAAAGTTCTTGAACTCCATTGTTGCTGGAATTTTGTTTCTTGAAGTTCTTGTTGGTGAGCCCAATTTTTCTTGAAAAAGGCATAAGGTGTCTGCTGGTTCTTTGTTTGTTTACAAACTTTGGACGATTTTCTGGAGGTTTTTGAGTTGATTTGGTGTGATCTTGCTTCAGGTTTCATAAACAAATTGGTAGGATCAAGTTCTTGAACTTGGTTCTTGGATTTTGGTTGAATATACTTGCTGGAATTTTTGTTAATCCTCACTTACGATTTTTCTGAAAAATTTTCAGCTTGTTTGATCCTAAAAAGGGACAATAAGGGACTGTTCTATGGTTAAATAGAAGAAGAATCCTAGTCCTAAAGCATTAGGAAAGCTGTGGCAAAGAAAAAGGAAACATGGGGAAGTTAGTTGGATACCAAGTAGCACTAGTTTCCTTTTCTTTTTTGAGCCGTTTGTTGATTTCCTTTTGCTCTTGGATTTGTTTCCTTGACCGAAATTGTTTTGTTTCCTTTTGTGTTGGAGCTTGGCTTGTTCTTGAAATTTAAGGAAAGTGTTCAAGAATCCTATAAGGAAAAATAGAAAGTGTGGTGTGAGCGTTGAGGGGAAAAATTCTTAGTGTAAAGAAGAGAATAAGAAAGATAGCAAAAGTGAGGAAAAGAGTGCTTTGATTGTAAGGCATAAACTTCTTGTACCTATGTACAAAAAAGAAGATTATTTCCTTAACTCTCTTAACAATTATTTCCCTATTGTGTTTGTTTCTCTTGTGCAGCAAATTAGAGACATGTGTTATAGAGGAATGCCGCAAGCATTATGCTCTTTAAATGGCGCTAAATTGCAGCCTGATGATACTTTCCCATCATCAAGCAAGAAGATCCAAATGTTTAAAAATCATGACTTGAAGAAAGGATACTTTGAGACAAGAATTTGGTTATGTGCCATCAACACAAATTGGTTAATGAAATACATGTTTGATTGGTGGCATGTGTCAATTGATTTCTAACTTTAAGTTTATGCATGTTTTGTGTTTTAACTTAGTTTTTCATGATTCCTTACCTTCCATCTATAGCATTAGTGTGAATAATTTTGCATTGCATAAAGTGTCTAGTGGTAATTTATGTAATAATTTGCATTCTGTGAATAGTATTTCTCCTAGGAAATTCGTTTTGAGTTTTAGTAATCATAAAATTCTAAGTCATGATGTTCATCTTGTCTTTTGTTTCAATTTGATAAATTCTTGTGAAATGTCTTGTTTACATCTTCAAATTTAGATTATTCTGCATTGTTGTCACTTAGATTTAAGTAAAGTCTATAGGGATACCATACATAAGGCTGTGTATTGTGCTTTAAAAGTTGAATTAATTGATGCACTTTTGCTACACTTGTTTTATTATGATAGAGTTTCTTTTGAGCTTTGTGATGATTTTTTAAGTGTTTTGTGGCAGAATTGTAAGAACAATAATTACTGCATCCTTATGCATGACAAGTTTAAACCCTTCAATAGGAATTTACGAGTTTCTTAAGGAAGCTTACAAGTTAATGTAGCAAGGTAAGTATAGTTGTGTGAATATGATTTTCTTTGTTACTTATTCTTGCCTTTATGTTGTAAGCGATTCGAGGACGAAATTTTTCGAAAGGGAGGGAATGATAGGAATCCAAGTGCCTCAACTCACTATAAAATGCTTGAAGAATAAGCTTTGAAGAGTGCAAGCATGAATACCATTTTAAAGCCTTCAAGTTAGGAGTTATGGATCCTAATAGCTCGAGTAAAGCTCAAGGATGAAAGTCAAGCAAGGAATTTGGGCCACAAGTTATGTTATTGGCTTTGGATCAAATCTACATATAAAAGAAGGCCCAAAAGAAGCAAATAAGCTATCCATATCATGCAGTGCAAGGGGCTGGTCACTTGGACATATGTTTGGAAGGCTCTTTAAAGATGCAAGATAGAGGACCCAATGGTGCTTAAAGGAGATGTCCAGCCCAGTGAACAATTTTTGGATGAATTTCTAAGTTTAAGTCTTTTTATGTTAAGTTTTCTATTTTGTTTACAAGTTGTAACATCTTAGAAAGTTACTATATTGTGTTAGGTTACAACTAGTGCTCTAGAACTTTCTACAAGTTATTACGTAAGCCTATTTATAGGCCAAAATACTATTACAAATTTTAAGAAGATTGATGTTCAATTATTTTGTGAGTTCTCTTTTTGAGAGTTTCCTTGGTTCTTTACTGATTAAGAGCTACTCTCAATCTTGTTGAGTGATTCGAAGATCAAAAACCTCGAGCTTAGAGTTTGTTTTTCTTGTTTGATCAAGGCTTTGTTACTGATTTTAGAGTTGTGTTCGTCCAAGGGAAAAGGATTCAAAGTTCACATTTGGATTTTCAAGCTTTCCTACCGTCTACGTTCTTCCGCGTGTATCATTAGTGGTGTGTGATTGATGCTAACATTGAAAAATCCATTCATGAAGATCTGTTGGGTGACAAGGATGAGCATAGTGACAATGACATTGACGAAATATCGGAAGATAGTAGTAAAGCTAACAATGAAGAGTCCATTCAATTTGTTACTGAAATCGAAGATTCATTCTCGAGAACATACGATGTATTTTATCTACCTCAACTGATAATTTGAAGACGAGTCATTTCAAAGAGGTAGAGTCTGATATGATTCTGGATGGCCCTAGCTACAACCATTCTCAGAACGATTCACATGAAATTGGGGTTTCATAAATTAGGGTGAGATCCAAGTGTTTGGAGGTGAGGTGTCGAAGAATGATCATGGAAATGCCATCATTAAAGGACGTACAAGATGCACTACCAAGATTAATCACATATGTATGTCTTCGTGAGGAGTTGGAGGGTTCAAGGCATGGCAAAAAGGAGTGGATAATCTCTCATCAAAGATTCATTGGTTGGTGGTCATGTATACAATCAAGAATTTAGGGCAGAGTTTTTCAAAATGATTTGAATTTGGTAGCCCGTATTAAAGCATCTCCAAAGTTGATCAACTACTAGAGCTTATGGAAAATTTGGAGAGCTCAAAATATGAAGAAATGCTTGGAAAAACCTTGTCCAAGAACCCACACACAAATTGTAGCGAAAAGGTCACAGATTCAAGTCATGTTTCAAAGTCAAAAGAGAATTCATGACTTCGTTCTTGAGAATCCGCCCATGAGTTCTAGTCATGGATTCTATCTAGAGAGCACCCTTGACTTTTTTTTTGAGAATCAGTCTGCAAATTCTTCTTCATTTGAAGTCGCAGATTCTTGTCAAATTTTAATTTTTTAGCTATTGTTTAGAATTTTGTATTAGTTTTAATTTGTTCCTACATTATTCTTTTAACTAGGGTTTTTAGGCATGTCTAGGCCTATGCAAATCCATATAATGTACTATTTTTTAAAAAAAAAAACTTGTGCTGATCAATGACAATGAGATTTCTCTTTGAGACAATTTCTTCTCAATTCATTGTGTAGAACTAAACCAAGACCTTATCAAGGCAACTTGTGGTGGTCTATAATCTTTACAATGGATTTTCTGATCAACTAGTTTTAGTCGATTCTACTCTTCAATCTTTAGGATATTCAGTAGGTTTGATTGGTCGTCATTGTTAAAAAGTTATAATCTGTGCAACAGGATTGATTTTAGTCTAGCTTCCCAACTCTATAGTTTGATGACTATCGGCAAATTTGATTGGGGTTAAGCTATTCAATGAGTTTTGTTAAAATTGCCTAATTACTTCAAGACTATCCATTGGGAGTTATCTTGTGGTAACAAATTCCAGGTTCTAAGTGGATCTCTTCCTATGGTTCACGTGCTTCTATCATTGAGGAATCTGTCCATCAAGACTTTTTGTGTAATACAATGGAAGGACGTGGTGGAGGTGACATTGAAAAATATCCATTCAATGTGTTGCTGATATTGAAAATTCACCTATTGAGGGCATATCATGTGTATTACCTATCTTCAGCGATGATTCGAGCACAAATTGTTTCGACGAGAGAGAGTATGATATGAACCTGGATGGCTCTATCCACAATCATTTTCAAGATGATTTTCACGAAATTGAGGGGCCAGTTGTTAGGGCAAAATCCATGTGTTTGATGATTCGAACACAAATTGTTTCGACGAGAGAGAGAGAGTATGATATGATCCTGGATGGCTCTATCCACAATCATTTTCGAGATGATTTTCACGAAATTGAGGGGCTAGTTAATAGGGCAAAATCCATGTGTTTGAAGCAACATTCTCTAGGACTGATCACCGAAATGCCATCATTAAAGGACGAACAAGAGGCATTACCAAGATTAATCTCTTTTCAACATGTTCCTTGGGATTGGAAATGTTCAAAACATGCCTTCCGTCAAAGGTGCATAAGTTGATGATCGGGAGTACAGTCACGAATTCGGGCAAAGTCTTCCAAGGTGATATGAATCTGGTAGTCCAATTTCCAACATTGAAACATCACCAAGGTTGTGCATTTATCCAAGTGCTATGGAGGATTTTTAGGGATCAAAATATATAGAAATACTTGGAAAATCCCTATTCAAGAATATACTTGTTGATTGTAGCGAAAGGTTGTGGATTTATGTTTCAAAGTCAGTAAGAATCCCTGACTTGGTTCTTGAGAATTCGCCCACTGAGTCTAGTCACGAATATGATGCAAAGGGCACCCATGACTTGTTTTTTGAGAATCTATCCACGGTTTCTTCATTGTTTGAAGTCATAGTTCTTGTCAGATTTTTATATATTTTTAATTACTTTTTAAGACTTCGTATTAGTTTTAACTTGTGTTTAATTAATTCTTTTTAGTAGCAATTTTAGGCATGCTTTGGCCTATATGAGACTATCTTTTGTACAACTTTTGATTATCACCGATCAATAATATTGTGAGTTTGAGGTTTCCTCTTGGTTCTTTGTGAGAACTATGATCTTATCAGGGTGATTTGTGATAGTCAAATCCTATAACTTAGGTTCTCATCAATATAGTTTAACCAGGGTCCAGCTTTTAACTTGTTAATTTGGTTCTAATCAACAGTTTGGTTAGAGTTGAATTATATCCTAACTATTCAAGACGGCTCCTTCGATATCAATATTATGATTACGAGAGCGTCGGGTCCTCTTTCTCGCATTATTACCTTGAACCTATTCATTAGTTTCACTCGGCCTCTTTGAACCAAATTAATAAGTACTTTTCCCCCCTTAAAAGATTCCATATTCATTAAGACACAAGAAATGATGATCTGAATTTAAAAAATACCGACTATAGAGTTTTTCGGGATAAAGTTATCTTTCAATTATTTGTTTGTAATAACTTTCTATGTTTAACATTGCTTTCGTTAACTTGTGATTGTAGAAGTAATCCACAAATATCACATTTTTCTAAATTAACTTATATATTATCTATACTTAACTTTTAGCAAATTAAAAAAGATGAGAATTTTAAATCTATTCTTCATTTTATTTCGATCATTCACTGGCTAAACAAATTAAAAGAAAAAAAGAGAATGAAAATTGTTTTGACTATAATAATTTTTTTTAAATTTTGTCTCAGTAGTAAACATACTGATATGTATATATTCAACGCTCATTGAAATATTTTTTTAAACAATGACAATATTGTAGAGTCAATTAAGTTTTATTGTTAGTAACACATATTTTAAATAAGTAGATGCTATTTTTATTTTAACAAGTTCAAAAATAACTTTTGCATTTGCAATTACATATTTAAAAGTATATTTTGTTAAAACTCATTATGGAGAGGAACACAAAAGGAGTCATAAATTATCACTTCTTTTTATAATGAAATATAGGAAAATATGAATAAATTATGTAAAGAAAACATTACGATCCAAAAATATTTGTAATGTATTGAATTATAAAATTAAAAAATTATTAAATTCATTATAAATGAAATAAGATATTAGATGGGTTTTTAATCTATATTAAGGGAATAGATATGTAAAAAAGCGTATGCCATATCCTTTTATATTTGTAAATATTGATGAAATTTTTTAAGGAGAGATAAACCGTCAATTAACTTGATTGAAGGAGATAAAGTAAAACTCAGAGCAAGGGTGTAAAGTGCATTCAACCCTTAAAAAAAATATAAAAATGACTCTTTGATTTGTATATTGCCTTAGAAAAGCTGTACGATACTCCAGAGACTTTCGATTCTCGGGCGGAAAGTAATATATTTGATTTTGATTAGAGTAGACAATAAATTAATTTTATGGTTTGAGTGTAAATAGTTCAGCCGATTAGACTGATTTTATATCAATCGATACTTAAAATAATGAAGGAAAGACTTTAAAAACACACAATGATGGAAAGACTTGCTTGACTCCGCATTCCAATCAAGACTGAAATAAATACAAGTTAGTCTTCAAAATTGGTGGCTTAAATTCAGTTTAAGAAGTCGTCTCCGGAATCGACGGTAAAAGTTGAGACGCATTAAAACCTCGGTACCTCATAAGTGAAACTACCTTCCATTCTACTGCGAAACACGCAATTCGGTCCATATTATAATCTATTCTTTGGATGCTTATTAAAATATTCTGGTTCCAACTTAAATACTGCACAATCTGAGGTATTATTTCCCTGGGGTGTTTCTGGTCAATGAAATTTAACTAGTCTAAAAGAAAAATAATATTAATAAGAAGAAATCAACTTCAAACAAATAATTAATTCAAAAATAAAACTTCAAACAAATAAAAAAAATGGAACGACCTTTACTAGGCTTGAAAGCACGTCTTTAATTCTACCACCGAGTACTCAGGTGCTCATACTTCAATGATCTAAGGTCTTAAATAGTTCTTTTTGCACAATATTAGTGTGTAATGATGGATGCTGCATGCAGCGTGTTTGTTCTTCTCATGATATTGGCTACTGCACAAGCAGCTGCAGCAACAAAGTCTGCTCAGAATTTAGAAGCCGAGGCAATGCTCAAGAGTTGCTGGTGGGACAAAAGTACAGCAAAGAATATTTCTGGACATTGCCAGTGGCCTGGTATACTGTGCAATGATGCTGGTAGTGTTACTCGAATACATTTACCGACAAACTTCAATATTGGGGATAAGTTAAGAAATTTCAGCTTCTCTTCTTTTCCGAACCTTATTTCACTAGATCTCAGTGCAAATCGACTCACTGGAGTCATCCCACCTCAAATAGGTGCACTCTCAAAACTGATTTGTTGATCCGCTTCATTCCTCACTAGCAAACCTTTCACAGCTAGTCGAACTTCAGATTAACAATAATTTTGCTTCATGGCTCTATCCTCCCTGAAATAGGAAACTTGACACATTTGGTTGCTTTAGTGATAATTGGTTTAATGGTAGCATCCCTCTCACTTTTGGCAACTTGTCTAAACTAGCTTCCCTCGACCTCAGCCATAATACCTCATTGGAAGATTTCCTCCAGCTCTTTGTCATTTGAAAGATCTTTCCCGGTTAGTCCACGAAAATTTTGATCTTGGAGGATTTCCACCAGGAGAAATAGGAAATCTGAATAGTTTAATTGTGTTAGACTTTAGTGACGTTAATCTTTCAGGTGGCCAATTAACCAAACTAGTATCTCTTTCTGGTGCTGGGAATCAAATTAGTGGGTCCATTCCCGCAGAAATTGAGAACTTGAAAAGTTTGAAATATATCGATCTTGGGTTTAACCGCCAGAGTGGTCAGATCCCTTCAACTCTGGGCAATTTGCCAAGTCTAGTTTCTTTGATCCTCAATTCTAATGAAATTGGTGGTCAGATCCCTTCAACCCTCGGCAACCTGACTACTCTAGATATTTTGGACCTCAGATCTAATGGAATTGGTGGTATAATCCCTTCAATTGTCCTTCATTTAGCTAATCTGACACAACCTCTCTACTAATCAAATCAATGGTTCCTTGCCCCTCGACATTGAAAGAGGTATTATTTACCTCAACTTTTTGAACAACTAGATTCATGGTACAATACCCTAGAGCTTAGCAGTTTAACTCATCTACAATATATAGATCTTTCTTCAAACCAACTTACAGGTCCAATCCCTGTTGAATTAAGATCACTGTCCGATCTCATAATGTTTGATCTCTCAAATAAAAAGTTGACTAGAAGCATCTCATCAAATGTGGACTCCTGGTCTCAATTGGAGGAGTTATATCTGCACAACAACCTTTTGAGTGGTACCATACCTCTACAGCTTAGCAATTTAACTTCTCTAAATTATCTAAATCTTTCTTCAAACCACCTTACAGGTCCAATTCCAGTTAAATTAGGATCACTATCGCATCTCAATTTGTTAGATCTCTCAAATAACAAGTTGACTGGAAGCATCCCATCATATGTGGACTCTCGGTCTTGATTGAAGAGATTATATTTGCAAAACAACCTTTTGAGTAGTACCATTCCTTTCCAAATTGCAAATTCCCCATCGTTGTTTGACATTGACTTAAGTAGTAACAGAATTACTGGAAATGTATCTGCCCAATTTGGGCATGCCCATCTCGCATATGGGAGGAACTTTCCCACAATAAGAGGAATTTGAATCTTTCCCACAATAATCTCTCCGGTACTGTTCCCTCTTCTCTTGATCAACTGAGAAATGTCGACCTGTCTTATAATGATTTCGAAGGTGAACTTTCATGCGGTCTTCTCTACATATTTGGTCCAAAACCATTTGTTGGCAATCGAAACTTGCATTATAATGCTGCTGATTTAACTTTTTGTGAAGTGTCTGAATGTGGTTCATCTGGTCCATCTGTTATAGCAAGACATAGATGTAATCATACCAAATATGACATAATAGTTATTAGCCTCTTCTTGGTGGTTTTCTCATTAATTGGAGGATTACTATTTTTAATCTTCTCCAAAACCAAAGTCAAGAAACTGAAAATTGAACTGACAGACAACAAACATGGAGACATTTTCAAAATCTGGAACTTTGATGGAAATATGGTGTATGATGATGTCATTGAAGCCACAGAAGATTTTGATATAGTCTCCTATACTGTTGTGGATCCTCATATTCCTCTGCATCTTCTACTGTCAGTTTTGCTCCCTTTATCATAGGTGTCCTGGTTGGTTTGGCACCCATTAATCCGCACATTCATCTATTATATCCTAACGCATATTTCCTTTGGTTGACATATATTCCCTTCTCAGTCCTTGCAATTTCCAGTCCTAGGAAATATCTTGCTTCATTCAAATCCTTAATAGTATACATATTATGTAGATAGGCTTTAAGATGTTGAATTTCCTCCATGCTATTTCCTGCAACCAGCACATTCATCTACATAGATCAATAACACTAGTAAAATTACCTCCATTTTTCTTGATGAACAGACAGTTATCATTTTAGGACTGTTGAGACCCAAAATCTTTGAGTCTTTCTGCTGAACTCTTCAGTTCCACTATCTGGAAGCTTGCTTCAGTCCATAAATGCTCTTTTTCAAGCTTGCATACATTGTCCTAGAACTGACTTTGTATACCCTTCAGGCCTTCAGGTGGTGTCATATAAACTTCTTCTTCTAGGGAACCATGAAGAAAGGCATTGTTAATGTCTAGTTGATGTAGGAACCAATTTTTAGCTGCTGTTATGGCAAGGAAGCAGTCTGACTGTGACCAATTTGGCAACAGGTGAAAAGCTATCTTGGTAATCAACTCCAGCAACCTGATCATACCCCTTGGCAACTAACCTTGCCTTGAACCTATCAACCTTTCCATTTGGCCTCAGTTTTACCTTGTATACCTCACCTTGAGCCAATGGCTTTCTTTCCCTTTGGTAATTCTGTCAGTTCTCAAGTATCATTATTTTCCAGAGCATCAATCTCCTTTTGCATGGCACTCACCCATTCTTTTTCTTCACTAGCTTATTTATATGATAGTGGTTCCTGCACATTAGACAAGTTTGCTAGAAAAGACACATTTGTCCATATCTAAATTTGATGAAATTTGGAAGGGAAAGGTAGCTGGTGTATGTTTTGAAGAAAATTTTTTGTTCAGGCTTGTTTTAGCAGTAGCAGTAGCAATATGTAAGCCTTTTTCTGAAATTGTGTTTGCTATGTAATCTTCCATCCAAACAGGTCTATGTTTGGCTCTTAAACGTCTTCTCTGAACTTCTAGCTATTCCTTTCTTTGTGTATCCATAGAGTTTAAAATTTCTATATCAGTTCCTGCTTCAGTTCCTGTGTCATTATTAATAGAGGTTGAGGTGTTCTGTGAATTTTCTGTTGGATCCTGAGGTTTAAAATGGATGTCAGTAGGAACCATTGGTAATGGCACAACAGTGTCTGGTTCTTTAGGTTCCAAGTAGGAAAATGAGTTTTCACAGAAGACTATATCTCTACTGACTTCTATCTTGTTCGTGTTCAGGTTATATACTTTATATGCTTTTTGCCCATGACTGTATCCAATGAATACGCATCTATGTGCTTGAGGTTCAAACTTGTCTTTATGAGGTAAAGTCTTGGTCACATAACATAGACATCCAAAAATTTTAAGATTGGAAAATTCTGGTTTTTGGTTGAAAAGTAATTCAAATAGAATAAGCCAATTCATGAGTGGTATAGGTAATCTATTTATTATGTAAGTAGCCATGAGGATGGCAAAGGGCCAAAATCTAGGAAGGCAATTGGCTTAGAACATGAGTGATCTAGCCACTTGAAGAAGATGCCTATGTTTTCTCTCCACAACACCTATTTTGCTGAGGTGTATACACATATGACCTTTGATGTATAATTCCTAGTTCTCTGAGAAGTGTCTGACACTCTAGGCTAGGTGAACTCAGTTCCATTGTCAAGTCCTGATCACCTTTACTCCTTTTTTAAATTGTGTTCTTATGAGGGTGAAGAATTCCTTTAATGTAGAGACAACCTGAGTTTTGT
Organism: Mitragyna speciosa; assembly: GCA_024721245.1. Lineage (NCBI taxonomy): Eukaryota > Viridiplantae > Streptophyta > Magnoliopsida > Gentianales > Rubiaceae > Mitragyna > Mitragyna speciosa. The sequence goes on along the minus strand of CM045556.1, from coordinate 2,237,048 downwards.
GGGTAATCATGAAGGTGTCAGGTGCTTCTACTAAAATCATCTACTATGATGAGCATGTAAGGAGTGCCAATAATGGAATGCTGTTTATAAGGTCCCCAAAGGTCAATGTGTAAGATCTGAAAAGTTTCTGCAAACCTTGTTTTGCTGATGGGAAATGAGAGTCTATGCTGTTTAGACTTGTGACATACTTCACATCCTTGTAGAGTAGTCAAGTCAGGCTTGGTTAAGTTGGTACTTATAAAATTCCAGATGCTGTAACACAAGCAAGGATGGGTGTCCAAGTTTCTTATGCCAATCAGAAATAGAAACATCAAAAATTTTATTCATAAAGCTGAAGTCATTATATGAAGTTTTGAAACAACTCAATAAATGACTACAACCTTGTCCCTCTCTAACTAGGAAGCTAGAACTATCCAACACATACAACTTCCCTACAAGCTTACCAACTGCTACTGTCTCTTCATTCTGTAGGTCCTGCAACAAACAATAACTGGGATAAAATATCACTCGAATTTGTTTTGATTTGGCTAGGGTTGAAACAGATATCAGGTTATACTTAAAGGTTGGTACATGTAGGACTTCTTTCAGGTGCAAGTTCCTGTGGAGTTTTACTGTTCAGTGTGTTTAACTTGCTTTACAGTACCATCAAGTAAGAACATAGGAGTATAGCAATTCGTAGGGCTGAGGTTTATTCATCAAATTTAAATTAGAACACATGTGACTACTAGCACCAGTGTCTAAAATCCAAGTGCCAAGTTTCATATAATCAAGCATAGTAAAAGCAAAATAATGAGATTTCATACTTGCAAAGTCCCTGATATGAGCAAAATTCACCTGGTTGTGGTTATCAACTGGCATTTTTCCTTTAAGTATCTTGAATAGTTCTATGCTGGACTATTGATGCTATGTTTGTCATTTGCATTCCATCCTTTGCATCAGTCAGTGTGTACTCTCCTTCTGCATCCATTGGAGTGTCTGCCATGTTTACCATCTGCCTGTTTCTACCAGAATTCCTTGCCTTTCTGCTCCCTCAAATTACTGTACCATTTTGGATATCCATGTATTTTAAAACAAGTATCTCGTGTGTGACCATTCATGTTACAATGATCACAATGTTGATTTTCTTTACTTGAATTTCCAGTCCTTCTGCCTCCTGCCTCTTCCTGCTGCTTCCTGAATTTCCTCTTCCAAAGCTCCTTCCTTCCTGCTTCTGTTCTAGCCATCTGCCCCTTCACATTCATTGCCATATTTTTAGTCCTTTCTGGAAATAAAGTGTGCACATCTCTCTGCTTTTCTACACTCAAAACCATAGAATAGGCCTTATTGACAGAAGGTAGTGGATCCATAACTCAGAATTTGGTTTCTAACATGATCATAGGCTTCATTCAAGCCCATAAGAAATTGCATCAATCTATTGAAGGAAGTTAACTTCTAGAACCTCTTTTGCTGCTCTGCAGGTGCATGTTGGCATGGGCATTAAGCAAGCAAGCTCATCCCAAAGCTTCTTCAAGCCTGTATAATACTTCTCTACCTTTTGATTCCCTTGAGTTATACCACTAATCTCCCTTTGAATTTGATACAGATAAGGGCCTATTACATTCCCCATATCTTTCTTGTAGTTCATCCCACAACTCCTTTGCAGAAGTCGTATAAATGAATGCTTCCACAATTTCCTTTGAGATTGAATTCAAAATCCAAGACCTCACCATACAATTTACCCTTTCCCACTGCTCTGATTTTGAGAATTCAGCAGATGGTCTCTCGCAAGTTCCATTAATGAATCCTAGCTTTAATTTTGCTCCTAAAGCTATTTTAATGGATCTATTCCAGCTGAGATAGTTACCCCCTATCAAAGGTGAGGTAACCAAGACCATTCCTGGATGGTCTGAGCTATGAAGATAAAGAGAATCTTCATTATACTGTGCAGCTGAGTTTTCCACAACAGTATTTGGATTCGCCATTTTGGTTTAAAGAAAAAAAAACAGAAAGCTTTAAGCTTCTTTCTGCTCTGATACCATGAAGAAAAGTAAACAATAAAATGGAGAAAAGATCAGTATATTCTCTCAATCTGAAAATGATACATCAATCAGTTTATATACATATTCCTAGCTAATTAAAATCTGACAAGTGTCTAAAAACTAAAAATTACAGAAAACAAAAAATTCTTAACTAATTGATGTCTATCCACAATTGCTTGGGAATTACTCAAAACTGTTATGCCTAGTTGTCTCTTCTACACATGGTCGCATCTGAATAGGCTTGTTCCACTTTCCTAAAGACTTGTGCTTGCATGTGTGGCTGCTACATGTTGAGCTGCTCCAGTCGAGCTGCTTTATGTTGAGCTACTCCATGTTGAGCTGGTGATACTTCTACAAGGAGGCTTAACCAAGCTGCTACATACTATCACTGTGCAGCAGTTGATGTATCTAGAACACTTTTCTTGAATGTGACACGAAGAAAACATTTAACAACACATAACCAAAACCTGTTATAGTTTCTTTCTTTCTTTCTTTCCTTTTTGTGTAATTGTTCACTATCTTTTTATCTTGCAAAAATTTGTCTAGTCTTTAGGTGATATGCAACTGTAAAAAGCAAGGAAAATGCTACTTCTTCATGACAAGCAAAATTTTTAAGCTTGAGCATTTATCCTTTCGAGCCAATGAAGAAAAAACAAGAGATGATGGCTCAATTATATTTTTTGGAAATGACTTGGTTAAGGATATAGTTCAGATGCGTGTATAAATACTGTCAAGTTTGGTCCCTATAAATAAGAAAACTTGTTTTAGATTCTTCGCTGAAGTGAAGAAAACTGGAAATAGGCGTTGTTCGCACGTTTTTCACCATGGCCGATTTATGTTAAAATAGTCGTGGGTGATAATTGGTGTTGGTTGATATTAGTTCCATCACAACTTAAATTCAAGCACTCCAGTTCTTAGCTGGAAAGATGGAAACATGAACGTATTACAAACAAGAAAATCTAACGATAAATGAATAAAAGAGAATGCAAAACACTATAATCCTTTGACAGCCACATGTATAGCATGTGCATAACCAAACTTGACAGGAAAACTAATTAAGAAGGGGCATTATTTCAAATTCTGGTAATTTAGATGCTAATCTAAACAAATTTTAATTTTAGATGGTAAAATGCAAATTCATAAATAATTTAGATAATAAAGTGATTTTTGCTCTTTAATTACATATAAAAAATAAAATAAATACAAATATATAATTAAAACTAGAGTAAACTCAACTCATGTCTCGGTTCGAGATCTCTATCCTTTGCAACAAATTGATTCACTTCCACCCCATAATCCCATTCCCTCCAACTCCATAGGTCGGGTTGAACCTTCCGTGATATAGGTCAGTGTTGACCATAGCGTTTTTTGAACCCTTGTGATTCAATAAATAAGCAAACCTGTTTTCGATTCTTTATTGGAGTAAGGGAAAGTGAAAATAAGCTGTTGGTTTCCTATTGAGGATGATTTAGGCTAAAATAGTCGTGAGAGACAATTGATGATTGATGTTAGTTCCATCACAACTTGAATTCGAGCTTTTGAGAGGGGCTGCTGACTGCTGGCCTCTTGTAATGAAAATTTAAAAATAAAAAATAGAAAATTTGGTTGTGTAATATGACAAGCTTTGGCATATTTTTGGAACCAAGACTCCAAACAATTAATAATTTTAGTTATATATAAGTTAATCGAGATTGCCAAAAAATAATTGCACATATTGAACACTTCTGCCAACAAAATGTAAAAGACAATTCTATATGTATGTTCTATTAAGACTAAATGTAAAAGACACTTCATGCTATTTAAATATCATCTACTAAAGGCTTTCAATGTATTCTACTACAAATGGATTGTCTACATCTCATTCAATGTCTTCAACATGGTCAGAGAATTCCTTCTCATCTGGAAACATTATTCATAGATATTTTAGTTGTAATTTCTAGTTTATCATCCTGTATTATTGTGAAAGTTGACAGGTGTGTAATTCAGGAAGCTCATAATCTTATTGTTTCTTTAATTGCTTTGTGACTATTACCCTTATTAGTATTACAATATGTGTGTTATTCTCAAAAAAAAATTAGGAGATTTATATAAAATTGATCGTAACAGTTTGATTTTCAAAATCGAACGAATTAACCAGCAAATTGTTTTGGTGGCAGCCTGTCTGATCATTCAATTCTAGATCTTTGTTTTTTAATTGTACCTTTAGACTCAATAGTTAATGTAAAATAGAAGGGGACAAGTATTAGTCTTTATTGAAAATGATACAAGGATTGAGGACCGAGGAGAATTTTACTATACTTAAAATACAAAGAAGAATTGCATTTACCTTCCCTAACATTTGATTAAAAAAACCAATCAAACCTGAGGTTTAGCTAAATTAGTGTCACCCCTCGATAATGACAGGGTCTAAACACAACAAATAGAAGTAGCAAAAAGGTAAAAATACCCTCTCTATGTATGCCAATTGAAAACGACAATCTTATATTGAATAGTTTTTTAGGTATAGCTATTAAGCCATCTAAGGGGAGACCAAATTTTGATAACAATTGTAAGAATGCCAGAGCAACCTAAGAGGGAGAGTGAATTTGGTTGTCTAACACTAATACAATTGAGGTTAATTTTTTTCACCCAATTTACTTTAAGTAATGTTACCTAAGTGAATAAAACACTTAATAGAAAAAAGCTTAAAGCAATAACAAGATAAAGTAGATAGAGAGTATAGAGAACACAAGTAATTTTTATATTACTTCACTGCCAAACTCGACACCTACATTCACTCTCAAACTCTTTTACTTTGAGTTTAAATCTGCTAAAGGCTTCTTTAATTTGGTAAAGTAAAACTAATGGTACAATTGAGTGATTACTCCTTGCACCAACTCTCTTAGCTTTAGTAGAGTCAAAGACACTCTCTTTGCCCACGTTAAGCCTTTAGATGTGTTGTGATAAAGAGTTTTACAGAAGGTATTACTTTTAAAGGATTTAAATTTTTTTGGATTAATTAATCAATAAGAATAAAAATTCTAATGTAGCCAAAATAATTAATAAATTTGAAAAATTCGAGATTGATGTTGCACTACTCGAAAAATTTTCAAGTCACGTCGCACTCAAATAACATTATATAGTATATGCGTGAAAATTTCAAGGAACATATTTTGAAAGCATTATTTGAATACATATGTACTCTTAATTTATGAGTTATAATCTTTTCACTTAGTTTTGTAATAAACAACACGAAATAACTTTATACCACAATATAGCATATGCTAAACTAGCCCACGAGTCAAAACTTCAACTTAACAAATTGATGACAAAGATTTACTTAACAAATTGATGACAAAGATATATCCCATTATTTGACTGAAATTTCCATATACACAAGAATCTGATCACCAATATTAAATGATCAATTAATTGTCAAACTCAATTCTATCGGCATGTTTTGAAGAACAGAATGTTCGGCATTTGTGAGCCTAACCTAGTAAATAGTGACATAGCCAGCTGAAATTGTCTTCAGATTGAATAGTCATACTTGCTTATCTAATTTGAGGACGAGTTAGGTTAGACATAATTAAAAGTAACATAGGCAACTGAAATTGTCTTCAAATTGAATAGTCATACTTACTTGTCTAATTGAATTGTCAAATTGAATAGTCATACTTGATTGTCTATTAAAACTGTAAATTATTCATTTGGTATTCAAAGAAGACAACAACTCTCAGAACCCTAAACCGAATCAAGACTAGAGAGAAGGCAATTGCAATTTTTCCTATCAAAAGGCGTGTATTTTGGTGGTTAATTATTCCCTTTTACAATTTGTAGATATCTAACAGCGCATAGGACTCCAGAAATTTCTTTACTTTTTCATTCCATATGTAATGGAAACTTAATTTTATTTTCCTGTATATTTATATCAAATCAAGATCAAAATTAATGCAGCTCAACTCTTCCAAATTAAAACGCGAGAATACCTCATTAATTAAGTGAAACTACTTTCGTTTTTACTGCAAAACAAGCCATTCAATCAATGGTGTAACTTAAGTTGGCTGCTTATTAGTGGTTGGTTACAAAGATTCTGATCCTTTTTGAGACATTTAAATCATTTTAATTTTCGTTATAAATTGTAAAATTATAAGAAATTAAAGCTAGTGGTTCGAGTTAAAATTGGTTCCTCTCCATCACTTTTCTCTTGAATTATTAATTCATTTATTTATAACTGAATCGTCAATTGCCAATAAACAAGTCGTACTGCAATGCACACATGTCTCTCTTTCCTTTTCCTCCTCAGCAATTTTTTTTCCCAGCTGAAGGATAAATGATCAAGTAACATAGTAAATATCAAAATTGTAAATAAAAATGGTTTAATTATACTTTATTCCTGACTCTACTCCTTAGTTTCACTTTTCCCTCATGAACTAAAGTTCTACGATACCACACAAATTTTGAGCAATTTCAGTTTGATTCGATTCTTGATTGCAAAGTCAAAAGTAAAATATTTGGGTTTATTTGATATTTAGTGATTCGATTTAGAATAGACAATAAATTACCTTTATGGTGCGAGTTTAAATGGTTCAACCGATTAGACTAATTTTATACTTTTCTTGAATACCTGGAGGCCTATTTTGTGGATACAGTACAACGTGGATTCGATGTGTAGAACTAGAAAAAAAAAACTAGTTTATTTTGTGGAAAGACTTGCTTAACTCCACTGACACAGATAAATACAAGTTTAGTCTACAAATTTTGTGGCTTAAATTCAGTTTATGTTTCAAAGAAGTCGCCTGCCAAAAGGATAGTGACAATTGCTCGTTTAAAGTGGGAAAAAATGCTTTTTCTTTTTATTTGAAGTCTTAAATAGTTCTTGTTGAATATTAAGAGTGTAACGATGGATGCAATATCCAGCAGGTTGTTCTTCTCATGATATGCGCCACAACAAAGTCTGTTCAAAATTTAGAAGCCGATGCACTACTCAAGAGTGGGTGGTGGGGCGATGGTAGAAAAATAAACATTTCTGCCCATTGCTCGCTGCCTGGAATATTGTGCGATGATGCTGGCAGTGTTATCGAAATACTACTACCGAAGCAGTACAAAATTGGCGACAAGTTGCGAAATTTCAGCTTCCCTTCTTTTCCGAACCTTGTTAGACTAGATCTCAGTCGAAATGGAATTACTGGAGACATCCCATCTCAAATAGGTGCACTCTCAAAACTATCATATCTCGACTTGTCTTCCAATGAACTTGTTGGTCTGCTTCCTTCTTCGCTAGCGAACCTTACACAATTAGCCGAACTTTATATTTCTCAAAATAGGCTTAATGGCTCTATCCCCACCATGGTTCGCTAACGCAGATCGTGGTCACGTTGCAGTCGCTGTTGTTTCACATTTAGCGCTACATATCAGTTAAATATTAGGTGATACGCACATTATAACATATAAAATTTTTCAAAAAATCTAAAAAATTACTAAAAATAAAAAATACCATAACAAATACAATTATCAAATTAAATGTACTAAATACCTATATTGTCATATAGTAACCACTAATTATTTAAATAAAGTAATGTTGCTGTAACCATAGAACTATAGTATTAGCAGTAAATGAATTTTAGCATCAATTTTATATGACATCAAAACTTAAATATAAGAGTAAAACCATCATATCTTATATAGTATAATAAGAATTACACAAAGAAAGTAATAGTATTTAGTTCAATACATCAAAGAAATATATATCTATCAAATAATATTATAAAATACAAAGACATAATAAGTAAGCATTTTCACCATATTCTCAATAAGCTATTTTCATCATAAATTGATCAATAAGAACTTTTGATTGAATTGGGATGATAAATCTACAAAAGGTTGCAAAATTGAAAAAAAAAATCTATGTAGTGTAATAATAATTTTTTATCTTTTGATTTAAAATATTGCGGGCAAGAAAGAAAGAGAGAGACGATGGGGTTGGATTTTTTGGTACAAGATGGATTTTCTCTTTTAAGGTTATGATATATGCTTAATACTTAACTCCAATTTGCACTCCCGTTACTTTGTATGGTAGGGTGAAAAGATTAATTCTTGATTGATTATTCCAACATTTTGATTATTATTCTTCAACTTTTTGTTTTCTTTTACTGTTTTGTTATTAAAGTAAGAGGTTAGCAAAAATCGTGTTTACCTTCTCAAGTTTTTTGAGTTCATAACGGTACATATAACGATACATATCGCCAAAATCTCGATCGATTTTTACTGATATGGTGTCATACCGTTCATATCGATTGATATCGCCGATTTCTCAGTGATATGTATCGATATAGTTCTAAAAGCGATGCGGGTAATGGTGTCGTAACGGTAAGCTTCTTCTAATTATGACTTGGGCAATACGTCGCGGATTCGAGTGATATGGCGAATCATGATCCCCACTGGAATAGGAAACTTGACACATTTGATTGCTCTAGACTTGGGTTACAATGGATTTTATGGTAGTAACCCCCCGCTCATGGCCACTTGTCTAAACTAGACATCCTCGCCCCAACTTTAACGACCTTAGTGGGAAAATTCCTTCAGCTCTTTTTCATTTGACAAATCTTTCCTATTTATACATTGGCTGGAATTTGGAAATTGGTGGATTTCTCCTAGAAGAAATAGGAAATCTGAAGAGTTTAGTTGAATTAGACTTTAGTTATGTTAATTTCCCAGGTCCCATCCCTTCTCGTCTTGGCCTCTTGACCAAACTATTATCTCTTTTTGGTGCTAGGAATCAAATTAATGGGTCTATTCCCTTAGAAATAGGAAACTTGAAAAGCTTGAAATATCTGGATCTTGGGTTTAATCGCTTGGGTGGTCAGATCCCTTCAACCCTGGCCAATTTGACAAGTCTAGTTTTTTTTGGACCTCTCTTATAACCGAATCAACGGTCCAATTCTAGTTGATTTAGGATCACTATCCAATCTCATTTGATTAGATATCTCAAATAACAAGTTGGCTGGAAGCATCCCATCAACTGTGGACTCTTGGTCTTTATTGGAGGAATTATATCTGCAAAACAACCTTTTGAGTGGTATCATTCCTTTCCAAATTGCAAATAGTCCTTCGTTGTTTGAAATTGACTTAAGCTATAACAAAATTACTGAAAATATACCTGCCCAAATTGGGCTTGCCTATCATAAAAATATTGTAATTTTGAACCTTTCCCACAATCATCTCTCTGGCACTGTTCCCTTATCTCTTCATCGACTGCGGGATGTTGACCTCTCTTATAATGCTTTGGAAGGTGAATTTCCATTTGGTCTTCTCGATTTGTTTGGTTCAACAGCACTTGTTTGCAATCGAAACTTGTATTATAATACTAATAACTTTACGTTTTGTGAAGCGTCACCGTCTGGGACTGGTCCATCTGTTATACCAAGATATGGAAACAATCATACCAAGTATTATGTAATGGGTATTAGCCTATTCTTAGTGGTTTTCTCATCAATTGGAGGATTACTCTATGTAGTCTTCTCCAAAACCAAGGTCAAAGTGAAGACTGAACTAATAAATGATAAACATGGAGACATTTTCAACATCTGGAACTTTATTGGAAATATAGCGTATGAAGACGTCATTAAAGCCACTGAAGATTTTGATATAAGGCATTGCATTGAGACAGGAGGATATGGCAGTGTTTACAAAGCCCAATTGACAAGTGGGAAAATTGTTGCTTTAAATAGGCTTCATCATTTGAAGGTAAAAATCCCAATTTTGACAAAAGTTTTAGAAATGAAGCTTATATGTTATCCAAAATCAGGCATCGAAACATCATAAAGCTCTTCGGATTTTGTTTACACAAGCTATGTATGTTTCTGATTTACGAATATGTAGAAAGAGGTAGACTGTTTTGTATTTTATGGTGGGCAAAATGGAAGTGAAATAGGATAAATCAAGTACGCAATGAAAATAATGAACACGAGATTTACGTGGTTCAATCGTAAGATCTACATCCACGGGCAGACCAAGAGAGAAAATTTCACTATGAGCAAGAACAATGAAGTACAAAGCAAAGTTTTCTAAAAACTCCCCTCACAACTCATAATAGACACTCTCTACGATCAACCTCTTTCTTTTTTCCCCCATACAAAATGACTAAACAAAACCCTTTTATATAATTTAATGGGTCGAGCTCCAAATAATGAGGAAAGCCCATCAAATCTCCCCCTCCGAATTATTTGGAGGGCATCACCATCCCGGCTATCAAGCAACAAGCGTCAAACTTCTCCTTTGGAAGAATCTTTGTCAGCATATTAGAGCCATTTTCATCTGTGTGAATCTTCTCAAGCTCTAACAACTTACAACTCAAAACATCTCTAATCCAATGATATCTGACTTCAATATGTTTTGACCTTGAATGAAACTGAGAGTCCTTACCAAAGTAGATGGCACTCTGACTATCACAAAATAGTTGATATCTCTCTTGAACAAAGCCAAGCTCCTGAATGAATTTCTTCATCCACATCAACTCTTTGCATGTTACAGTGATTGCAATAAACTCTGCCTCAATGGTAAAAAGAGCAACACACTTCTACAACTTAGATTGCCACGACACAGCTCCCTCTGCATAAGTGATAACATAATCTGAAGTGGGCTTACGAGTATCAACATCTCCAGTCAAATTAGAATCAGTATAGCCAACCAAAATAGGATCATCATCTCCAAGACAAAGTTTCAAATTTGAACTGCCTCTAAGATACCTCATAATCCACTTAACAGCTTCCTAATGCTATCTTCCAGAATTTGAAAGAAAACGACTTACCACACCAACTACATAAGCTATGTCTGGTCTCGTACACACCATGGCATACATCAAACTTTCCATTGCTGAAGAATAATGAATTTTCTCCATTTCCTTCTTTGATGCATCAGTAGTAGGACACTGTTGAACACTCAACTTGAAATGAATAGTAAGAGGAGTACTTATTGTCTTAGCATTATCCATGCTAAACCTTTGAAGCACCTTGCCTATGTATTTCTCTTAAGATAAGTAAAGCCTCCTAGCAACTCTATCTCGAGAGATCTCTACACTCAAAATCTATTTGGCTGGACCCAAGTCTTTCATAGCAAAAGACTTATTCAGTTGTCTCTTCAACTCATTGATCTTTGAAACATTTCTGTCAACAATCAACATATCATCAACATAAAGCAACAAAATAATGAAGTCATCATTAGAGAATCTCTGAACAAAAACATAGTGATTTGAAGTAATGTTCTTGAAGTCTTACTTCCCCATAACAGACTCAAATTTCTTATATCACTGCCTAGGCGCTTGCTTTAAGCCATACAGATTTTTCTTCAGCTTGTAGACATAATTATCTTTCCCTTTCACTTCAAAACCCTCTGATTGCTCTATGTAGATTTTCTTTACTAACTCACCATGAAGAAAAGCAGTTTTAACATCCATCTGCTCAATCTCCAAATCAAGACTAGTTGTCAAACCAAGAACCACCCGAATGGAAGACATTTTGACAACAGGAGTAAAGATTTCATCAAAATTGACTCCTTTCCTCTGATTGTATCCCTTAACTACCAGTCTAGCTTTATACCTCGGGTATGACCAAAACTAATCTTTCTTGATACGAAAGACCAACCTATTCTTTAAAGGCTTCTTGCCTTTAGGAAGTGCCACCAACTCAAAAGTGTTGTTTTCATGCAAAGACTTCATCTCGTCGCGCATAGCATCAAGCCACTCTTTTTTATGCTCATCTTCCAAGACTTCTGCAAAACACTCAAATTCTCCCCCATCAGTTAGCATAACATACTCATGAGGAGAATATCTAGTCGAAGACTGTCTAACTCTGGTAGACCTTCTAGGAGGATCAATAGGTAGATTCTCAAGCATTGGAAGCTGAACATCAAGATCAATCTGTACAAGAACATCTGCATTAACTGCATCATGCTGATCAATCTGTATCTCATCAATATTTTGGTCATTCTGAGCATCCTCTACAGCCTGTTGAGGAACAGTGGTCAAAAGAATTGGATCAAAAATAATCAAATCAGATACAAACTCTGTCACGAGCTTTTGAGTTTTCTCAACATCTTCAATAGTCTGATCCTCTACAAAAACTACATCCCAGCTTCTGACAAGCTTCTCCTCAACTGGGTCATACAACCTGTAACCAAACTCATCCTATCCATAACTTAAAAACACACATATACAAACTCTGTCACGAGCTTTTGAGTTTTATCAATATCTTCAATAGTTTGATCCTCTACCAAAACTACATCCCAGCTTCTAACAAGCTTCTCCTCAACTGGGTCATACAACCTGTAACCAAACTCATCCTGTCCATAACTTAAAAACACACATTCTCTGATTTTTACATCAAGTTTTGACCTTTCATCCTTAGCGACATGCACAAAAGCTTTGCAGCAAAAAACACGCAAGTAATCATATGAGATGTCTTTACTTTTCTATACCCTATTAGGAACATCAAACTGCAAAGGAACACATAGTGTAAGATTAATCAAATGAACAACAGTATTTAAAGTCTCACCCCAAAAAGATTTTGACAATTTGGCATGAGACAACAAACATCTGACTCTCTCAACCAATGTTCTGTTCATCCTCTCGGCTAAACTATTCAACTGTGGTGTTTTTGGTAAAGTCTTCTGATGCCGAATGTCCTGCTACTTGCAATTCTCATCAAATGGCCCAATGTATTTTCCCCTATTATCAGTTCGAATACACTTCAGCTTTTTACCTGTCTCTCTCTCAACTGAACTCTGAAACTACTTAAAAACATTCAATTCCTGATTTTGGACTTTAACGTATAAGCCCAACTTTAACGTATAAGTCCAAACCTTTCTCGAGTGATCATCAATAAATGTCACAAAATATGAAGAATCACCACGTGTCACTGTCTTCATGGGACCACACAAATCAGAATAAATCAAATCTAGCACATCTGATTTTCTAAAAGGAGGATGACTCTTAAAATTGACTCTGTTCTGCTTTCCTGCTAAACAATGATCACACCTCTTCAAATCTGTACTCTTCAGTCCAGACAACAGGTCTTTCTTTGCTAGCATTTTTATCCCCTTTTCACTCATATGACAAAGCCTCTTGTGTCACAAATCAGTTGCACTAAAATCATCTGTAATATTAATACACTCTTTGGAACACTTGACTTGCATCAAATACAATTTGCAATACTTCTTGCCTCTTGCCACAATTAGATTCCCTCTAGTGAGCTTCCATTATCCATTGAAGAAAGAGTTACAAAAGCCATCATCATCTAGCTTCCCAACTGAAATTACATTCAATCGGATATCAGGAACATATTTAACATCCTTGAGAACTAACATTGTGCCATTACCTGTCTTCAAGAAAATATCTCCCACACCAGCTATCTCAACATGACCATCATTACCCATACTCACAGTGTCGAAATGACCAAGTGTCACGGATGTGAACAAGTCCATAAGAGAAGTGGCATGAATGGTAGCACCACTGTCAACTACCCAACTAATCTCAGGAAACACAAGATGATTTACAGTATCACACACAAGAAGAAAATCTTCAACTGCAGCAGTAATTCTCTCTTCAACATCATTTTTTCATATCACTGCCTTTATCATTTTTCTTCCCTTTGTTCTCTTTATTCAGTTTCTAGCAATACTTTTTAATATGTCCATCTTTGCCGCAATTATGACACTTCACATTTTCAAACTTTCCTCTAGACTTACTTCTACTCTTGTATTTCTTGCCTTGTTCTCTGGTTTGATTTTTGCCTCTAGATTCAACAATAAGAATGTCTGACTGTGAAGTAGTGGTCTCCTGTGTGGTCCTTCCGTTTTCTTCATTAATTATACTACCCTTAGTATAATCCCAAGAAATCACACCATTAGGAGCTGTATTGCAAATTGTTGTTCGAAAAGTTTCCCATGAATCTGGTAAAGACCCAAGAAGTATCAAACCTCTAATCTCATCATCAAAGTTGATACCCAAACCAGTCAACCTATTTATGACACTTTGAAGCTCATTCAAGTGATCAGTCATGGGAGTACCATCTTTGTATCTCATAGACATCAACTGCTTAATCATAAACATCTTATGATAGCCACTCTTTTCTGCATATAATTCTTCAAGTTTGTTCCACAAAGTAGGAGCATGAACTTCATCACATACATGATTTCGTACATTATCATCAATCCATTGACGAATAAAAGAACAAATTCCATATGCATGATTTCCCAATCTTCATCACTCAAATCATCAAGCTTTTTAGTCAAAAAAATGGCTTAAACAACTTCTTAAGATAAAGTAAATCTCTCATTTTACTTTTCCAAGCATGATAATTTATACCATCCAAACAAATCATTTTTAAAGTATTCACATCCATTGCAAATGATATACAAGAGCCCAAAACCAGCAAAAATACACAGCAAATTGAAAAACAGACCTCAAAAATGGATTCAGGACGTCAAAAAATGGTGAGAAAGGGTGGCACTAGAAAAAGTCAACGGTCAACGCCAGTCAATGATCGGTCAACACCAGTCAAAAGTCATTTAACGCCAGTCAACGACTGGTCAACGGACAACAGTTAGTCAATAGTTATCCGATCAATGGTCAGCCCAGTCAACTCGATCAATGGTCAGTCAATTAATCCAATGGTCCTTGACAATAGGGTGCAAGATTACACAATGCACCTACCCACACCAAATCAAAACTAATTCTTCCAATCCAACGGTCAAGATTAAAAATTCTAAAACCAGATCAAAGGCTCAAATCAGCTTAGCACACTTGATTATCTCCTCTCCAGAACAAAGTCCACCCTCACCCAAAACGGAGACGGCAAGTGCGCTCCACCCCGGTAGAATCCGGCGACAAATTTTGGTGAGCAGGTAGATCTCGAAGAGCTCTATCCAATGGTGGTGAAATTTTTCCGTTAAGATGGCCGGAAAGGCACAAACGACGAGGCAAATAGATATGTCTTTCGCCAGAGAGTGACGCAAATTTCGGCGACCAACTTCGTTGAAACTTTGTAGATAGATAGATCGGGAGATGTAAATTTCATTAATATCAACACCTCCCTCTAACTCTCTCAAAAACTCCACGAACCAAAAATGGCTACTCTCTTTTTGACAAGCTCTAATACCAATTTGTTGGGCAAAACGAAAGCGAAATAGGATAAATCAAGCACGCAATGAAAACAATGAACACGAGATTTACGTGGTTCGGTCGTAAGACTTACATCCACGGCCAGACCAAGAGAGAAAATTTCACTATGAGCAAAAACAATAGAGTACAAAGCAAAACTTTCTAAAAACTCCCCTCACAACTCACAATAGGCATTCTCTACGATCAATCTCTTTCTCTTTTTCCCCCTCAATACAAAAGGACTAAACAAAACCCTTTTATATAATATAATGGGCCAGGCTCCAAATAATGTGGAAAGCCCATCATTTTAAGATATGAAAATGAAGCTATAGAGCTGGATTGGATCAAGAGAATAAATTTAATCAAGGGAATTGCCAATGCATTGTCCTACTTGCATCATGATTGTAGTCCTCCAATTATTTGCAGGGATGTATCAACTAACAACATTCTTATGAATGCACGGCTTCAAGCCACTCTTTCTGACTTTGGTATTGCTGGGATTTTGGACGTTGAATCGCCAAACCAGACTATAACGACAGGCACTTACAGCTATTTTGCACCAGGTAATTAGCTTTTTATTTTTTGAGAATTCTTTTTGTATCTATAATCTTAAGTTTAGTCCACTATTTTAAACTTCAAACCAGAAAAAAAAAATAAACAAAAAGACCTTTTTAAGAAAACTATTTATGTAATTATCAAGGTTCAATGTATCCACACAAATTAGATCTGTGACATGTAAACTCTAATTATTTCACCATTCTAATTTATACCCACATGAATAAGTGTATATAATTTGTTTTATCATTTTTTATGCAAAGCTAGCTTACACAATGGGAATGACCGAAAAGTCTGATGTTTATAGCTTTGGCATCGCGATTTTGAAAACATTATTTGGAAAGTATCCTAGAGACTTCCTTTTCTCATCGTCACTACAACCTGACAGCGAAGTCATGCTGAAGGATCTACTAGATGCACGTTGGGAGCCTCCTGTGAATGGTTCAATTGTTGGAGATGTGGTTCTCTCAGTCACCTTGGCACTAGCGTGCTTACATCGAGACCCAAAATGTCGACGAACAATGAAAAATGTGGTGCATCAATTTCTTGTGCCTAGCGGAGTCTTATCCAAGCCACTGCATGCTATCACTGTGCATCAGCTGATGTCTCAAGAATTCTTTTCTTGAATATGATATCAAGAAAGCATTTAACAACTCATCTCCAAAACTTGCTCAGCTTCTTCCTTTTGTTTTTCATGTAACTGTTCAATATCTTTTATCTTGCAAAAGATTGTCTAGTTTTCAAGTGATATGCACCTGCAAAAAGCAAGGAAAATGCTACTTTCTTCTAGACAAGAAACCTTTAAACTTGAGCATTTATCTTTTCACTTCAATGAAGATAGAACAGGAGATGATGGCTCAATTGTTTATTTCTGGAACGGCTTGTTTGAGGATAAAGTTCAGATGCGAGTATCAATAGAATATAATATTAAGTTTTATGTTCTTCACGTTGTAAAAGAAACCGGAAATAGACGTTTTTTCAGGTTTCCCATTGTGACCAATTTAGGCCGAAAAAACCGTGAGAAAGAATTAGTGTTGGTTGATGTTAGTTCCATCACAAAGCAGTTTAGTTTAGTTCTAGTGGGAGAGTTGGGAACTGGTAAATTTATAACAAACAAGAAAAATTAACAGTAAGGGAATAAAAAAGAGGGCAATATACTATAATACTCTTTTGATATTAACATGAGTAACTTGTGTAGCCTAATTTTGATAGAAAAATTAATTGAGATATTACATTAATTTTGATAGAAAAATTAATTGAGATAGTAACTTGTGTAGCTCAATTGCCAAGTGAAAAAACAATTGCTTTAAAAAAGCTTCATCATTTGGAAGGCGAGAACCCCAATTTTGACAAAAGCTTTAGGGATGAAGCCCACATGTTATCCCAAATCAGGCATCGAAACATCGTAAAACTCTTTAGATTTTGTTTACACAAGCGATGTATGTTTTTGATTTACGAGTATATGAAAAAAGGAAGCCTATTTTGCAACTTGAGATATGGAACTAAAGCTACAGAACTGGATTAGATCAAGAGAGTGAATTTGATCAAAGGCATCGCCAATGCATTGTCCTACTTGCATCATGATTGTAGTCCACCAATTTTTCACAGGGATATATCAACCAAAAACATTCTTTTGGATGCACAGCTCGAAGCCATTCTTTCTGACTTTGGTATTACTAGGATTCTAGACCTTGATTCATCAAGTCAAACAGTAATAGCAGGCACTTATGGCTACATTGCACCAGGTACTTTGCCGTTTATTTTTTGGAATTCTTTCTACATATATGATCTTAAGTTTACTCCATTTTTAACTTCAAACCAGGCATTATCAATGTTTACCGTCATCGCGAATTAAATCTATTACACCTAATTATTTCACCATTCTAATTTATACTCAATTGCCAAAGTGTGTATAATTTGTTCTCTAATTTTTTATTTAGAGCTAGCTTATACGATGGTGTTTACTAAAAAGTCCGATGTTTATAGCTTTGGCATTGTGGTTTTGGAAACATTTTTTGTAAAGCGCCCTGGAGAGCTCTTTTCCTCGTTGTCATTGCAACCTTATGGCGAACTTATGCTAAATGATTTACTAGATACACGTTTGGCAGCTCCTATTAATAGTTCAGTTTGTTAGAGATGTAGTTCTCTCAGTTACCTTGGCACTAGCTTGCTTACATCCAGACTTAAAATCTCGACCAACAATAAAAATATGGTGCATAAATTTTATGTACCGAGGAGGCTTAACCAAGGCACTGCATACCATCACTGTGCGTCAGCTAATGCATCCAGAATACTTCTCTTGAATGTGAAATCAAGAAAACATTTAACAACACATCACCAAAACTAGGTTAGTTTCTTTCTTTCTTTCTTTTTTGTGAAATTGTTTAATCTTTTTCTGCAACAGGTTGTCTAGTCTTCCAAGTGATATGCAATTGTAAAAAGCAAGCAAAATGCTGCCCTCTTTAGGACAAGAAAACTGATTGAGACGGGACGTTAATTCTAATTCTTTTAATTTAGATGCTAATTTAAACAAAATTCAATTTTAGGTAGCAAAGTACGAATTTGAAAATAGTTTAAATAACAAGGTGAATTTTACTCTTATAATATGCATACAAATTATGAAATAAATACAAACATATAATTAGACTAAACTCAACAACCTCGTGATCTTTGAAACTTAGCTAGAGAGTAGTATATCTAAGTTCGAGATCTCTGTCCCTGCAACAAATTGATTAGCTTTCAATCCACAATCCCATTCCGTCTGTCTCCATTGCTGTGGTTGAACCTTCCTCGATATAGGTTAGTATCGAATATAATGCATGTTGGACCTTGCCTTTATACAGGTTAGTGTACTGGGAATACAGGGTATGTGGTTGTTCGACCCAAAATAATTAGTTGTAGAAATTTGAACACAAAAACTTTATCAGGATAAAATTTTGATAATTTGACTAGTTGACCATGTCCATGGTAAAAGAAATAATGCTCATATCAAATTAGAAAGAATTGCATAAATGGCCCCTTATCATTTTTTGGTCCCTCATGTTTAACATAATGCATAATGGCCCTTAACATAATTAAAATGCATCAAGTTAGTTCTGACTTTATTTTTTCCTATAAGATCGATATGCCTACATTATGTATTTTTTTAAACTAAGGACTACATAGAAAAAAAAACACCTCCTTTTCCTTTTCCTCGTTAAATTATGATTGAATGATCTCTCCCTCTGAAAAGAATCATTTGGGGTTTTCTCTAGCCACACGGTGTCAGTGTGGGAACTGCTCCCGTGCTGCTTGTGATAACGTGCAATTCTATAACGTATCAATCAGGCCGCTACGGAGACGACAACAACAAACTAGATGAGCAATTTTTGTAGCCGCCTCTTCCACCTCAGCTAAATTTACCTGCGGCGGTGTCGACGGCGATAGCAGCCTGTTCTATGGGGATTTTTTTCGATGCAATCCTTATGGGATTTGCGGTCAATTCTAATGCTCTGATTTTGCCTTCTAATAGTGTCCTTGTCGCATTCTTCGGTGGCCCTTCTTCTAGGTTTGCTTTTTTTCCTTTTTAATTTTTTTAAGTCCATAAGTTCTTGTATTGTAATTGGGATTGTTAGACTATAATTATTTGATTCTTTTTTAATTAAAGGAACATTTGCTGGTAATTAAATATAACCCCCAATATAACTTGGTGATTAATGTCTCGTTTAGTTGGTAAGAATTCTTGTCTATAAAAGTAATCTTTTTCTTAAAATTCAAATTTTACTATTTGGTTCATTTTTAACTTATTGGGAAAGTAAAAACATTTTTCAAAACTTATAAAGTAGGTGCAGAATCTCAAGATTCTAAATCCTCAATTCTCATAGATATTTTGATTACTTTCTCCAAGATTTAAATCTAAAGAAAATAACTGCAAATTTAAATCTTCTCTCTCTTTTTCCATCTCTATACAGAATTCAAACATCAATACTTACCCTTACAAGACATTCTCTTATTTTTTTCAACTTTTATCTGCTACATTATTTTATACTAAAAAGCTCTTATCTGCTAGTCTTTTATTATTCATTACATGACTAATTATTTTACCTTGTAATAACTCATTTTTTACCTTAAAAATAAAAAAAATGTATGTTTTTTAAACTAGCAACTAATTAAACTATTTTTGAGATTTATTAATTTTTTTAAAATTTTTCAATAATTATTTTGCACAAACAATAGTTATTTACTACTTATTTTATTAAATAAAATTATAATCCTAAGTATGGAAAAAAATAAAAAATATTTGCTAATTTATATCTTAATTTTTTTCACTGTATATTTGTAGAGATATTTTTAGAAATTTAGCAAACTTATATTATATTCCATGCTATGTTATTCTAAACCAAGCATTGAAATTAGAATCTATACAACTTTCCTGTGAAAATTCTTAACAATATCCAAACATAATAACAAAATACCTTTCTATGGAATTATGTTATGAGAAATCCTATTATAAATCAACATTTCTTTTCTGCCAACCAAATGAGAAGTGTATTTCTTCCTCACCCATCTGAGAATGAGGGTTCGATTCTTTGCTTTGTTTCATTCTTTTTATACCAATAAAATGGGTAGAATCTTATTATTCTTGATTTTCGGGTTAATAAATGTATTAACGCGAGATGCATCAAGGTTTTAGCCCTGAGCTTGTTTTTGAATATTATGCAGGGTGGCTACTCAGTTTGTTCAAGAGATGCAGCTGAAAGCACAGAAGAATTTCGATGTGAGTAGCGATGGATAATTGCATGTCTTTGGTGTTGGGGTTGTTTTATTGATGAAAGTTCGAGTATTTCTTTACTTGCTGGCAAATTGGGCCAAGCAATTGAAGAAATGAGATTGGACGTCCTGGAATTTGGTTCCTCCACTTAAGCAGTTCCATGTTGTTTCTATTTGAGAGTAATTTCCCGTCAGAATCCAGTGATGGAATAATTAGATTGAAAGAGTTTTTAAATGCTGTTTCCAACATCGCTTCAAGGGAAGATCTCTTGGTGCATTTGCGGATGTCAACCTTATGTTTTTTAAACTGTTTAATTTATGTCAAATTGCCCGGTAAATATATTATGTATGTATGTATTTATGTAGCATTTATTGATGTTATGTTTTGTAATTTAATAGAAATAAATATTCTAATGTAGTAAAAATAATCAATAAAAATTTGCAAAATTCAAGAGTGATGTGGCACTACTTGGAGTTGATGCGTGAAAATTTAAGAAACTTATTGTGAAAGCATTTTTTGAATAAATATGCACTCTTAGTTTAGGTATTTATAATCTTTTCCCTTGGTTTTGCAACAAACAACGACGAAATAATTTTATACCGCAATATATCACATGCAAAACTAGTTTACCTGTCAAAACTTCAACTTACCAAATTGATGACAAAGATTATCCCATTACTAGACTGAAATTTCCACATGCAAACGAATCTGATTACCAAAATTAAATGATTAATTAATTGGCAAAATAAACTCTACCGGCTTTCCCACGGTTGAACCACTTGCTATTGCTAACTAAAAAATGTTTTGAAGACTGGAATGTTTAGCATTTTTTTAATCTAATCTACTGAGTTAGACTTAATTAAAAGTAACGTGAGCAACTGAAATTGTCTTCAAATTGAATAGTCATACTTACTCGTCTAATTCAAAAATGAGCAAAATTATAAACTACTCATTTGGGATTCAAAGATAGACCACAACTCTCAAAACTCTAAACCGAATCAAGAATAGAATGAAGGCAATGCAAGCATTTCCATCAAAAGGCGTGTATTTTGGTGCTTAATTATTCCCTTCTACGAGTTGTGGACATCTAACAATGGATAAGTGTTTAGAAATTTCTTTAGCTTTTTCATTCCATATGTGATGGAAACTTAGTTTTAGTTTCCTGGATATTTACTTTATTAATGTTGTTTCATATTTTAGATCCTAAAATGGTTGTTAAATATTTTATAGCAGGACAACACATTACACCAGTATCCAACTTAAACTTTGGAACAAATTTCACACTTTTTTCATCTTTTGAAATGATTGATACTCTTAACAATCCCACTATTTATTTTTTGTTACGTCAAAAGATTAAAAATTTATTTTTTGTACGTAACAATTTAGTGGATTGGAATGAGCTGACCTTTCAAACTTATCTATTCCATTCTCATGTTTGGTATTCGCATTTTAAGTTGGAAAGCTTTTTTCTCAGGAATGTCCATTTTAAATTTTTTTCTGAAAACACATTCCTTAATTACAAAAAATCGTTTCTAACTTCAACTCGGAAAGGCCAAAATAATAGGAGTCAATTTTATTATCATACACATTTATACTCTATAATCTACATTCTTTTTGAGGAAATTGTAATTTTGGCATCAAATATTTGGGTATCGGAAGTTTTAGTCCCTAAAGTTTGGACGAAAGCAAATCTACTACTAAATATTTTAATTTTTTAGCAATATTTAATTTTATTGACCGATTTTGTCAAAATCTTACCGAAACTCAGCGACATGATACTCATGTGTCCTTGACCAAATTTTCAAAAAAATAGAAAAAAGAACAATTTTAATTGCCATAATTTACAACTAAAGGCACACAAATGCACTGTCTAAGCGGATTTTTTTAGTTTTATATGCTCATTTATCCTTTGCAAACTCAAATTAGTGCATGACAATTAATTTTTTTTTAAATTTTTTTCTTTCCAAATTTGGTCACAAGAACACAAGTATCACATAACCAAATTTTAGTAAGATTTTGACAAAATTGGTCAATAAAATTAAATATTGCTAAAAAATTAAAACATTTGGTACTAGATTTGCTTTCATCCAAACTTTAGGAATTGAAACTATTGATGCCCAAAAGTTTGTACCAAAATTGTAATTTTTCTTCTTTTTAACTCAGTATAAATTTACTATTTTTTATTTTTTAAATTAATAAAAATTTAAGATTATCTGCAAATTTAATTAATAATTGTGTATGATTTTTAAATTACAAACAATTTAACAATTCAAAAGTTGATATCAAATCAAGACCAGAAGCAATGCAGCTCATATCTTCCAAATTAAAACGCTTGAAAACTTGTGCTCCTCATTAATTAAGTGAAACTATTTTTCATTTACAATTCAAAACAAACCTAAATTCAATCAATAGTGTAACTTAAGCTTTGGCTACTTATTAATGTTTGGTTACAAAGATTCTGATTCCTTAAGTAAAAAACCAAGTCATTGTCCTATATAAGACATTTTAAATAAAGCAAATTTTCACTATAAATTGTAAAATTAGAATGAAAATAAATTAACGTTCCCAAGTTATTTTCAACGTAAATAAAGTGCAGTACTGCATACTCTGAAGTTTTTTTTTTCATTTCATGGTTTTTATTTGTCTAATGAAATTGAAAGTCAAAAGAAAAAAAAATTGATAAGGACCAATCCAGTATATAATGATTCAGGGTCTTAAGCAGTTATTTGGCATAACATTAAGTAGTTATTTTTGCATAATATTAATATGAAAGGATAAATGCTATGTTACTTATATATTTATTCTTCACCCAAAAAAAAAATTAATGTTGAGAAAAAGGAAAGAGAAAAGTCACGTGGTATATGCATTGCATGGTGGCTTGTTTAATGGTAATTGATGATTCAATTATGAATAAATGAATTAATAATTCAATATAAAAGTGATAGAGACTAATTAGCTTGTAATTTTACTAATATACACATATTTAGTGTACATTGAAAAACTTACTTTGAGTTACAAGAGCAATATAATAATATATGCCTTTTATGATATAATATTGATAGGGGGTATCTAAGAAAAATATGAATAGAAAATAATTATTGTGACTACATTAACTAAATTCCTTAATCCATGTTAAAAAAGAAATAGGCATATCTTTATGGGATGAAGGGGGTATATAATTTTGATTAGTTTATTTATTGATTTGTCCTAGAATAGACAATAAATTACCTTGACGGCTTGAATATCAATGGTTTAGACGGTTAAACTGATTTATACTTTTCTTGAACACCCTAGTGGCTTACCGTGGCCTAAATACAGTAAAATGTGTATTAAATGGGCATAACCGGGGCGGAGGGAAGGGGTGCTCAACTTGTAAAAAAAAATTGTCAATAAAAATTTTTGCATTACTATATTTTATTCCCCCAAAAATTACAAAAAAATCAATTATATCCAAGCCATTGTCTTTATAAGTTATTTAAATTTGGATTTAATATTTTCTAACTACTTGCTACTCTAGACTCGACTCCCTAAAACAAATTCCTAGATCCGCCACTAGATACAGTCCCCAAAATGAAAAGTTAACGATGGAAAGACTTTGCTCGACTCCACGTTCTAATCAAGACACTTAAATAAAGTTGGTTTTCAGAAACCATAATGATAGAAAGATTTGATTGACTCCGCATTCCAATCAAGACTCAAATAAAATTAGTTTTCAAAAGTCGTGGCTTAAATTCAGTTTACAGTTTCAAAGAAGTTTTTCTCCCGGAAAGGACAGGTGAAAACTGACAGAAAGGGTCGTTTAAAGTAGTAGAAAAGGTCATAAATTCTCACTTCTTATGTAATGAAATAAATAGAAATAATGAATAATTTGTTTAAGGAAAATGTTAAGAATCCAAGAGTATTTGTATAGTCACGAATTATAAAATTTAAAAGATTTATTATAAATGAAATAAGATATCAAATTTGTCTTTAATTTAGATTAAGGGCATAGATTTCTAAAAAAAAAAGTGCATTCCATCTTTTTGTATTTGTAGATATGACAAAATTTTTTAAGGGAAGTAAACTGTGAATTAATTTGATTGAAGGGGGTAAAGAAGAACAAAGGAGTAGGTTCAAAGAAGTAAAGTATATAAGAAATTAAAAAATATTTTAATATGTATATTGCCTAAAAATAAGTTGTACGGTACTACTAAAACTAAGAGTAATTGCGGTTTAATTAGATTCTTGATTGCAAAATCAAAAATAAAATATTTGAATTTGACTATATTTTGTATTAATTCGTTAAAAAATAGACAATAAATGACCTCTATGGTTCAAGGATAAATAGGCCCACTATGGCATGAATACAAGTGAAGCATCCTTGCAGCGTGTAGAAACCGAAGAAAAACACAAAATGATGGAGAGACTTGCTTGACTCCACATTCCAATCAAGACTTAAATAAATACAAATTGGTCTTCAAAAGCTGTGGCATAAGTCAATTTACTGTTTGAAAGAAGTTGTCTCCTGAAAAAGACAGGCAAAATTGAGAGAAAGGGTCGTTTAGAAGTAGAGGGGAAAAAACGTTCTTTTTTTTTCCCTAGACAAAATACTAATATTCAATTCCAATTGCTGTAATTGCAGACCTATTTCCATTTTTTCATGATCCTTGTTATCAATCAATACCTCATTCCCTTCCATTAGAACAGTTATAACATGTACTAAGCAATGAATCTTAGTTCTGAATTCCAAATTTTACGTTCTCTAAAATTTCAACTTCCATGATTTTATGAAGCAGAATTTAAGTTCTCTATCAATTTGTAAAGTAGAAAAAAGATTCAGCAAAGATCGAAAGACTGATGACCTTCATTCTCGCAAGTCAAAATCAAATCAAGACTAGAACCAATGCCTCGCAAAATTTCCAAAATAAAACGCATTGAAACTTCCGCACCTCGTTAATTAGGTGAAAACGCACCTTTCATTCTACTAGAGAAAGACAATTCAATCTGTAGTTATTTTTCAAAATAAAACGCTGGGGGTGCGTTTTAACGTTTAATTACAAAGATTCTGATTCCAAGTTAAGAAGGGGCAGTTATTGTTGGGAAAATAACTCGACCTAATTTTCACATATAATTATAATATTATATCAAAAATACATTGAAGTTCCAAAGTTGTCTTCGAATGATTTTTTCTGCCATGAAAATGAAATGCAACACTGCACCGTTTGAATCATTTGTTTCCCTAGGCTGTTTTTGGTCAATGAAATTTGCTTAAGTCTAAAAGAATAATAATAATAATAAATCAACTCCAGTAAAAATGTCCCAAAAAATTAGTCACAAATTTTTTCTTGAAAAAAAAAGTTAAAAAGGACTGTAATTGTGAAAATATTACATTATCAAGATATGTACATTAAAATCAACATGTCGTGTTACAGACAATATTGCAATGCATAAGTATAATGAGTCAATTTATTGTCACCCATAATATGACACCACATGATAGAAGGACCGTCACAACTACCCTTTCTTAACACAATACGTGTGCTAACAAAGAGACCACGGGCCATTGAGATGTAGACCCTCATCCTCCATAGCTATGTACAACCTTTTTCGCTTTTCTATTTAGTCATTTTTATCCTTCTTTGAAATCTGGTTGATAGCAGCATTGGTAGTAATGTTCCTGTGCCCGGATCTTAACTCGAGGTGCCATCGGAAAAGTGAAAGGGCGTTAAATGTAATTTTAGAAGAGCGTTATCACAAAATATCGAATCATGGTAGTCCAAGTGAAAGATTATTAAACTATTTTCACTAAGATGATGGGAAAATTGACTTCCTAGAGAGCATGTTTTGCTTCGATAATTGTGTAATGTTGTCACAAGATGTAATTAGTACTGATGGACCACTCATTTTAGATGAAAATAATGCATTATAATTACATAGTAAGATATATTGATACTAATAAATCATGTGGTGCCATGCAACTATTCAATACCTTTCACCGAATTCAAAAATTTTAATAAAGAAGGCGATAATTTATTTCTTGTTAATGACATCAATCGTTTTATTTTGTGATATACACTTTATTAACCAAAAATACCAGGTACTTTGCAACTCCCATTTATGCATGGTGTGCAAGTCTAAGTTCAAAATTATTGATTTAATGACTAAAAAATATTAATCTAGTACTAAAGGTGTCAAAATCAAATTATAATTGTATAAAAAGGACTGAAATTTATATAGTGAATTTTATCTTTTTTTCATTTTTCATACGTGGTTTTTTATCAATCATTAGTCTATCATATAATGAATTTTAGATTGAATTTATTGGACCAGCTAATAGCTTTAATTCATTAAACTTCAACCATTGCAGCACCTTGTTTTACCGTCAAAAAGAAAATTAAGAAGCAAAAGACTAAACTACCATCAAAAAGAAATTAAAATTCAATAAAATACCATTCGAAAGAAATTTTTTAACCAAAAAAGGACTAAAACGAATACCAAGTTTGGAAATTTGGAATCTAGTTTCCTTGTTGGTGCTTATTGAACTCAAACTAGTGGCTACTTAAGGTTGGGCTCCTCTCCATTAGTAGTAAACCTTATTTTTTCACCCCAATTATCAATTCATTTATTTATATATGAATAATCAGTGACCAATAAATGGGACCCGCATGCAATAAACAATGATTAGACTTTTTTCTCTTTATGTTTTTTTACTTCTTGTTTTTTTTTTCTTTTTTCTTCAGTGGCTAATGAGTTAATGACCAAATTATAAAATGAAAAATACCAATTTTTTATTTGTGTAATTACTTAAAAAAAAAATTGTATGAGCTGGTGTTGTTTAATTTTGTTTCTTGGTTGCAAAATTGAAACTAAACCAAAATACTCGGTTTTGATTCCATTTTTTGTTGCCTTGATTCAAAATGATATTGAGCTGCTTTTATAATTCGATCATAGATGATAAAGGATTAGAAGACCGGTGACCATCAACCTCAAGACAGATTGAATGCATTGCAAATCTTCCAATCTAAAACGCGTGAAAACTTCCACAACTTAATTAATAAGTGATGGTCAATGAAATTAATGAGATTCGTTGGTTGATCACTTCAGCAACTGTTAAACTATTAGTAGAAAGGTGGCTCACAGGAACCCTCCTTCCTTCCTCCTCTCGGGGCCTGCGGGCCCTTTGTAATGAAAGTTACAAAAAAGCAACAAAAACAAAAAAAAAAAAAAGAAATTTGTCCGTGTAATACGACATGTCCTAGTATATTTTTGGAACCAAGATTCTGAACAATTACTAATTTTGGATATTATACAATTCAATTGTAATTGCCAAAAAATACTTGCTCACACATTGAACACTTTTGCCAACAAAATGTAAAAGATAATTATATGTAAGTTTTACTGAGGTTAATGTCAAATTGACTCTAATAGTTAAATTTCAAAATAGAATGAGTTCACCCACAAATTATCTTCGGTGGTAACCTCTGTGATCGTTCAGTTCTAGATCCTTATTTTTACATTGTACCTTTAGATTTACCAATCAGTATAAAATAGAAGGAGAAAAATATTAGACTAAATTGAAAGTCATACAAGGATTAAGGGATGTGAAGAATGTGGTTAAATCGGAGTGTAGTAGGCAGTTGTATTTGAATTTTACTGTACTTAAGCAGAAGGGATAATTACATTTACCTTCCCTGAGGTTTGATTAGAATATCCATGAAACCTGAGATTCAGCTATTTTATGGTTATCCCTTTGATAATAATAGGGTCTAAACCCAACAAACAGAAGAAGCAAAACAGCAAAAACATCCTCTCTATTTAAGACAATTAAAAACGAAAATTTTATATGGAAAATTTTTTTTAGTTTTAAAATAATATAATAAAACTTAAAAATTAATAAAAAGGATAGTACTATCAACATTCCATCAAACAAGGAGAGGGGAAATGACAAAAAAGAGAAAAGGAATTTTAACAAACAAAATGCAAAGAACAGAGACTAAAAATAGAAAATACCAACCATCTAGTAAGAATAATTTTCTTTTTTAAGAAAAAGGAAAGGCAATTCTTGACTTAGAAATGCAAACTGTAATTAACACTTCAAAAACCCCAACATTGCTGCAACGACCACAGATCTCTGCCCCTCAATAAATTCACCAAGTTCACTTTCGTCCTTCTCTTCCCCATCCATCTTCTTCTTGGTCACATACAAAACTTAATAAAATCTAGACATTCAAATAAACACCATCATGAGAATCTCAATCTAGCCTATACATTTGAGTCATGTGTATATCTGACCAAATTGAAGGTTGAGGAGAACTACTCAACCGTCATCTATAGATTTTGAACTATGATATCTTATTATGTGAGCAACTGCTCTTTTACCTAAAGCTAGTGGCTTGAGATAAGATTGATTCCTCTCCATCACTTTTATCTTGAATGATTAATTCATTTATTTATAATTGAACGATCAAGTACCAGTAAACAGGCCACCGTGCAATGCGTGCAGTATATGACTTTTCTCACTTTACTTTCTCTCTTCAGTATTTTTTTTTTTTTTCTGGATGAAGAATAAATGATCAAGTAACAGAATAAATATCAACGTTTGAAATTAAAAAAAAAAAAAGTTTAATTACACTTTACCTCCTAAACCAACTTCTAAGTTTCACCTTTTAACCCCTTGAACTAAAGTTGTATAGTACGACAAACATTTCGAACGAGTTCAGTTTAATTTGATTCTTGATCACAATATCGCAAGTAAGATATTTGATTCTCATTAGATTATTTGTCGATTTGGTTTAAAATAAACAATAAACTACCTTTATGGTTGAAGTATATGATTTTGTAATTTTCTCAAATACCCTGTAAGCCATAACTTGAATACAGTAATACGTGCATTCCATGGGTAGAATTCGAAAAAAGAAACACACAATGATGGAAAGACTTGCTTGACTCCAAAAGAGACAAAATGACGGAAAGAGTTGGTTGACTCCATAAAAACGTGCATTCGAACAGTTAAGTCTTGGCTAGATTTAGTTTATGTTTCAGAATAAGTCGTCTCCTAAAAGGAAAATGAAATTGGTCGTCTAAAGTAGGGAAAACTCTATTTTCTTTTTGTTTTCTGGACAAAATACTAATGTTCAGTTATTCTAATTGCTATTATTGCAGACCTATTCTCATTTTCCGTGATCCTTATTGTTATCAATCAGTACCTCATTCCCCTCCTTTTAGAACAATTATAACATGTATTAAGCAATGAACCTCATATCTGAATTCCAAATTTTACATTTTCTAAAATCTCAACTTCCATGATTTTATTGAACAGAATTTATATTCTCTATCAATTTGTAAAGTAGAAAAAAGATTCAGCAAGGATCGAAAGACCGATAACCTTCACTCTCACAAGCCGAAAGCAAATCAAGACTAGAATGAACGCATTGCAAGTTTTCCAAATTAAAATGCGTTAAAACTTCCTCACCTCATTAATTAGGTGAAAGCCACTTTCCACGCTACTACAGAAAGACAATTCAATCAATATGTATCTTATGATTTGGGTGCTTTTTAACAAAGATTATCATTCGAAGTTAAGGTTAGGTTGTTATTGTTAGGAAAATAACAGAAGCTAATTTTCACAATTAATTATAAAATTAGATCGAAAATACATTAAAGTTCCAAAGCTATCTTCGGATGATTTTTTTCAGCCATGCAAGTAAAGTGCAATACTATACCGTCTGAGGTATTCTTTTACTGGGTTTTCTGGTCAATGAAATGTGATTAAGTCTAAAAAAAATATAATAATGAGAACAAATCAACTCCAGTTCAATTGGTCTATATACCCCATATTGCAAAGTAGTGGGAAGAAAAAAAAAGAGAGAAGAAAATTGGACGATGTTGACTGGACTAGAATGCAAGTCTTTAAATTCACCCCCAAGTATTCAGAGTGCTTATGTTTCTTTTATTTGAAGTCTTAAATAGTTCTTGTTGAATATTAGTGTAACGATGGATGCTATATGCAGCTGTGTTCTTCTTCTTATGATATTGGCTACCACACAAGCAACAGCGACAACAAAGTCTGCTCAAAATTTAGAAGCCGAGGCACTGCTCAAGAGTGGGTGGTGGGGCAATGGTACAAAAATAAACATTTCAGCCCATTGCCAGTTGCCTGGCATATGGTGCAATGATGCTGGTAGTGTTACCGAAATACTACTACCAGAGCACTACAAAATTGGAGGTAAGTTGCGAAACTTCAGCTTCTCTTCTTTTCCAAATCTTGTTAGACTAGATCTCAGCGGCAATGGTCTCACTGGAATCTTACCACCTCAAATAGGTGCACTCTCAAAACTAACCTATCTCAACTTGTCTTCCAATGAACTTGTTGGTCCGCTTCCTTCTTCACTAGCGAACCTTACACAACTAGCCGAACTTTATATTTTTGAGAATAGGCTTAGTGGCGCTATCCCCGCTGGAATAGGAAACTTGACACATTTGGTTGCTCTGTACTTGAGTTACAATGAATTTTATGATGGCATCCCTCCTGCTCTTGGCCACTTGTCTAAACTAGCCTCCCTTGACCTCAGCTATAACTACCTCACTAAGTCAATTCCGTCAGCCCTTTTTCATTTGACAAATCTTTCCCGCTTAATTCTTCACTCTAATTATGATCTTGGAGGATTGCTCCCAAAAGAAATAGGAAATTTGAAGAGTTTGACGGAATTAAACTTGAGAGACATTGGATTTCATGGTAGCATCCCTCCCACACTTGGCCGCTTGTCTAAACTAGAGTCCCTCGACCTCAGCCATAATTACCTCGGTACGGGATTTCCTGCAGCTCTTTGCCATTTGAAAAATCTTTCCCGTTTGTACATTAACTCGAATTGGGGAATTGGAGGATTTCTGCCAGAAGAAATAGGAAATCTGAAGAGTTTAGTTGAATTAGACTTTAGTTATTTTAGTCTTCCAGGTCCTATCCCTCCGGGTCTTGGCCAATTGACCAAACTAGTATCTCTTTCTGGTGCTGGGAATCAAATTAATGGGTCCATTCCTGCAGAAATAGGGAACTTGAAAATTTTGGAACATCTCGATCTTGGGTTTAACCGCCTGAGTGGTCAGATCCCTTCAACCCTGTGCTATATGACAAGTCTAGCTTCTTTGGACCTCTCTTATAACCTAATCTATGGTCCAATTCCAGTTGAATTAGGATCACTGTCCAATCTCATTAGGTTAGATCTCTCAAATAACAAATTGAGTGGAAGCATCCCAGCAAATGTGGACTCTTGGTCTTTGTTGGAGGAATTATATCTGCAAAACAACCATTTGAGTGGTATCATTCCTTTCCAAATTGCAAATTGCCCTTCGTTGTTTGAAATTGACTTTAGTAATAACAGAATTACTGGAAATATATCCGCCCAATTTGGGCTTGCCCATCATAAAAAAGGTGTAATTTTGAACCTTTCCCACAATAATCTCTCTGGCACTGTTCCCTCTTCTCTTGATCGATTGCAAATGTCGACCTCTCTTATAATGCCTTGGAAGGTGAACTTCCAATTGGTCTTCTCTATTTGTTTGGTTCAACAGCATTTGTTTGCAATCCGAAACTTGTATTGTAATGCTACTGACTTTACGTTTTGTGAAGCGTCACCGTCTGTTATACCAAGATATGGACACAATCATACCAAGTATTATGTAATGGGTATTAGCCTATTCTTGGTGATTTTCTCATTAATTGGAGGATTACTGTATTTAGTCTTCTCCAAAACCAAGGCCAAACAGTGAAGACCTGAACTAATAAATGATAAACATGGAGACATTTTCAAAATCTGGAACTTTGATGGAAATATGGCGTATGAAGACATCATTAAAGCCACTGAAGATTTTGACATAAGGCATTGCATTGGGACAGGAGGATATGGCAGTGTTTACAGAGCCCAATTGCCAAGTGGAAAATAGTCGCTTTAAAAAGCTTCATCGTTTGGAAGGTGAAAATCCCAATTTTGACAAAAGCTTTAGGAATGAAGCCCTACATGTTATCCCAAATCAGGCATCGAAACATCATAAAGCTCTTTGGATTTTGTTTACACAAGCGATGTATGTTTCTCATTTACGAGTACATGGAAAGAGGAAGCCTGTTTTGTCTCTTGAGATATGAAACTGAAGCTATGGAGCTTGGATTGGATCAAGAGAGTGAATTTGATCAAGGGCATTGCCAATGCATTGTCCTACTTGCATCATGATTGTATTCCACCAATTATTCATAGGGATGTATCAACCAACAATATTCTTTTGAATGCACAACTTGAAGCCACTCTTTCTGACTTTGGTACTGCTAGGATTTTGGACCTTGATTCATCAAATCAGACAGTAATTGCAGGCACTTACGGCTATATTGCACCAGGTAATTAGACTTTTTATTTTTTGAAACTCTTTATGCATATATGATCTTAAGTTTACTCCCACCATTTTTAACTTTAAACCAGAAAGAAAAGCAAAAAGACCTTCTAAGAGAACTATTTAGTAATTATCAAAGTTTACATGTCATTGCGAATTAAATATGTTACATGTACACTTCTATTCACCATTCTAATTTTATACTCAAATGCAAAAGTGAATAATTTTTTTATCTAATATTTTGATGCAGAGCTAGCTTACACAATGGCAGTCACTGAAAAGTCTGACGTTTATAGCTTTGGCATTGTAGTTCTGGAAACATTATTTGGAAAGCATCCTAGAGACTTCCTTTCCTCATTGTCGTTCCAACATGTTGGCAAAGTCATGCTGAAGGATCTACTAGATGCACGTTTGGCGCCTCCTATTAATGGTTCAATTGTTAGAGATGTGGTTCTCTCAGGTCACCTTGGCACTAGCCTGCTTACATCCAGACCCAAAATCTCGACCAACAATGAAAAATGTGGTGCATCAATTTTTTGTACCTAGAGGAGGCTTAACTAAGCCGCTGCATACCATCACCGTGCATCAACTGATGTGTCCAGAGAACTTTTCTTGAATGTGACATTAGGAAAACATATAACAATACATCAACAAAACTTTTTCAGTTTCTTTCTTTCTTTTTTGTACTATTGTTCAATCACTTCTCATCTTGCAAAAGGTCGTCTAGTCTTCAAGTGATATGCAATTGTAAAAAGTCAGGAAAATGTTGTTTGCTTCAAGGCAAGAAACCTTTTAAGCTTCAGCGTTTATCATTTCACTCCAGTGAATATTAAACAGGAGATGATGGCTCAATTGTTTATTTCGAGGATGACTTGGTTGAGGATATGGTTTACATAGTAGGATCAACAGAGTATAACGTCATGTCTGGTTCCTATAAACAAAAAAACTTGTTTTAGATTCTTCACTGGAGTAAAGGAAACTGGAAATAGGCACTGTTCACAAGTATTCTTTGTGCTTGACTTAGGCTAAAATAGCCGTAGAAGATAATTGGTGTTGGCTGATGTTAGTTCCATCACAAAGCACTTCAGTCTAGTTTTGGAGAGTTGGGAACTTGTAAATGTATTACAAACAAGAAAAAATAATAGTAAAGGAATACAACAGAGGGCAAAATACTATAATACTCTTTTGATAGTAACACGAGTAACTTGTGTAGCCTAATTTTGATAGGAAAAGTAATCGAGATAGTACAGTAATCCTAACTCTTGTACTTTAGATGCGAATTTAAACAAAATTTGATTTTAGATGACTAATTGCGAATTCGTAAATAGTTTAGATAGCAAAGTAAGTGTTGTTTTTATGATTACGTACAAACAATGAAATAAATACACATATATTTAGACTAAACTCAACCAACTCGTGATCTTTACAATTAGGCTAGGGAGTTGCATGCTTCCTGTTCAATGATCTCTGTCCTAGCAACAATTTATTCCCTTCTGCCTCACAATCCCATTCCCGCTTGCTCCATTGGTTTTAGTTGAACCTTCGTTGATACAGGTATGAATATACTATAGTATATGTTGGACCCTCCCTTGACATAGGTTAGTGCAGCCGGAATATAGTGTACGTTGTTGTTCGGGAAAAAAATTATAGGTATTGAGATTTGAACATAAAACCTTTCAATTGTGGGATAATATTTTGATAAAGAATTGCGCTAATGGTCCCTAATATATTGCACTTCGTTAGTTTTTAAGTCCATTATATTTAAATGATACATATTGATCTATGACCATATTGAAAATGTATCTTAGTCCCAATTTTTTTTTCCTTAAAAACAACATGCTCTTGTATTTATAAACTGGAAAGTAAAAATGTACAACTTTTACTTTATAAAAACACATATATATACACACCATCTAAAATTAGAGTTAAAATTGTAAAGAGTAATACTGTATAGATTTTTTTTTAACTAAAAAACTTAAATTTCATTTTCTTTCCCTTAATGTACGAGTATGTGACCAAACCATAACTTTTTAAGTAAAAAAATAATAAAAAATATAATTTAGTACCAATTACGTAAATGATATAAGTTAGAACCAAGTAGAATGGACAAATCTGAAAGACTATTTATGCAGTATTTCTTATTCAATTATGACTATTTGTGAAAGAAAACCTTTTATTCCTTTAAAAGTAATTTGGGAGTTTTGGGTAAGAAGCTTTAACCGCATAAGCAAGGGTCCCCAAGTAACGGAAACTGCTCCCCTGCTGCCGGCGATGGCGTGCAATTCTGCAACCTGCCAATCCGGTTGCTCCAGGGAGGACGACGACAAACTAAACGATCAGTTTCCACCGCCGCCGGTGGCCAATGGCGTCTCTCCACGCGGCAGCACCGAACACTGATACTGCCCTCTGCGTCAAATGCAAGCTTAATCAATCCATGGCTTGCCGCCTCCTGCTCGGCTGGATTTACCCGCGGAGGCAGCGGCAGCGGCAGCGATAGCAGCCGGTTCTGTGGGGACTGCTTTCGGAGCAATCTTTATGGGAAGTTTAGGTTTGCGGTCACTTCTAATGCTCTGATTTCGCCTTCCGATAACGTCCTTGTCGCCTTCTCCGGTGGCTCTTCTTCCAGGTTTGGATTTTTTTTTCGTTTTTAATTTTTTTTATTTTTTTAAATCCAGAATCTCTTGTGTTATGATTGGGTTGTTTGACTAGAATTATTTGATTTCTGTAATTAATGGAATATTTGTTGATAATTAAATACTGCCCGGAATATAGCCCAGTGATTAAGTGTCTTTGTTCCTCGCTCGTCTTACAACGATGGTTTCGATTTTCAGCGTCTTACTTCGCATCTTTTAGCATTTTTATATTAAAAAAATGGAAGAATCATCAGTATTCTTGATTTTCGGGACAATGTATTGAAACGAGGAACATAAGCGAAATCATGAGCTGTACTTTTTTAGTTGTTTAAGATTTATTGCATAATTGATGGTTATGGTGTGAGGTTTGACATTTGTGTGCTAGGATTGTTCAAGGTTTTTAGCCCTGAGCTGGTTTTTGAATATTGTGTAGGGTGGCTCTTCAGTTTGTTCATGAGATGCAGCTGAAAGCACAGAAGAATTTTGATGCAAGTAGAGATAGATCGTTACCTGTATTTGGTGTTGGGGTTGCTCTTATTGATGAAAGTTCGAGTATTTCTGAACTGGCTGACAAATCTGACCAAGCAATTGAAGAAATGAGATTGGTCGTCTTGGATTTGGCTCCTCCACTTAAGCAGTTCCATGTTGTTCCTACTGAGAGTATTTTTTCGTTGGATTCTAGTGATGGAATAAATCAATTGAAAGAGTTGGTAAATGCTGTTTCTGACATCACTGGAAGGGAAGATCTATTGGTGCACTTTCGGATGTTAGCCTTACAAAAGGTTTGTCCCATATGTCTAGTACCATGCATATTAAATTAAGATCCTTTTCTGTTGAAAACAGTGTTACAATCTCAGGATTAATTCATTGCAGGTTGCTCTCAAGAATGGATACACTAAAGTTGTGCTTGGAACATGCACATCCAGGATTGCCTGTCATGTCCTTGAAGCAACTGTCAAGGTGTGTTTTCATCGTTTCCCGAAGAGAAATGTGAAAAAAAAATGCTAAGTAAAACCTATGCATTCTTTCCACTTTCCAGTTAGATCATTGCTTTTAGTTTCTATAGGAATACAGCGTACTTTATAGTGTCTGTAAAAGTGTGACTGGAATATTGTCAAGTGTATCATTTTTTTTAATTGTCAGGAATATTTTTCTTGAAAATCTGAAACCTTGGCTTCTGTTTGAACTAATGTGTTTCAGGATTGGGGAAAACAACACAGAGAGAGAAACGGCAAAAGAATGTTTTTTTTTTTTTTTTTTTTTGGGGGGGGGGGGGGGGGGGGGGGTAAGTGCGCTAAGAATAACTTATAGTCACTCACAAGGGTCTAGAATTAGTATTAGTTTAGGGGGAAAGAATTCTGTTTGAAGCTCCCATAATGTTTTTTCCTTTGTCTCCAGGGCCAGGGTTACTCTTTGGCTGCAGATATCCTATATGTTGATGCGAGGTGGGAGATACCTGTTATACTTCCCCTGCGTGATTGTCTTGCTCAAGAGCTGAATCTACTGTGCAGTCTTGACAGGTTTGTTACAGGCATGTTGGATTATCCCTATCCCTCCCTTTCTCCTTGTTTTCCTTTCCTGGTAAAGTATTTATCTTATGAGCATCTTGTTACTTGACATGCTCTTCTAACCTTTTTTATTTTTTTATTTTGACTCTTCGAATAAAATTTATTACCATAATGGTACTGATCTTAATCTGGCATGACAGTTTGAAGACTGTAGAAGCTTTTAATGGTCATCATTCTGGCATCAATGCCTTGATTGCGTCATTTGTCAAACTACTGCAGGTAAAAACAGAGCTTTTTGTGCTGTTTAAATTTAACTCTTTTCGATTTTGAACTGTTTCTGACACATAAAGTGACTGGAAACTAAAGAATACTGAATTGCTGATAGACATAGTAAGTTGGGTTATTGCTTCATAGTGTCCTACAGAAAACCTATCTGCATTGATGATCTATCCTTGATGCTGATTCAATTTTATGTTTCAGGAAGAAAACCCTTCTCCGAGAAAGCACAATTGTCAGAACAGCAGGAAAGCTAACTCCTTTCCATTTCAATAGGATGCCAGAAGTAGATGACTGCAGTATTCAGTTGGCATCTCAAAGGCGGCAGAAAAAATACAATTTGAAACCCAATGAATCTCTTCCTCCAGAGTCATTCTGTAGAATTTGCAATAGTCCACTTAAGAAATCTGATGTCGGAAGTTGCAAATTGGAGAATGGAAAAATGTCAGCAGAAGTTATTAGAGACAGATGCTGCACAAGTTGCCAGTTTCAAATTCTTCCAAAAGATAGTTCTACGATGGAGCGCTTTTATTCACTTCTACCACACCAAGATAATTGCCCAAGCTGAGTATAGCAGCCTTGGTGAAGCAAGGTGCCTAAGGTGAGAAATTATCTACTTTTACCACCTAAAATGATTATTCTTTAGAATACTCAAGATTAACTGTTGACATTTACTTTATCCTGATATGTTGTGTTATAGACTAATATATGATCCTTAATTTGCATATGTTGTGCATCGTTTTGGCTGTTGTAAATGTTAAGGGACAAGTATTTGAAGTTTCTGAATCTCTAGCTTATAAAACCCTTCTGCTCAGCTGGGTCTTGCTGCAAACTGAGTTTATATGGTTCATAGTCTAGGTCATACAATTGTGATTCTAATGTAAAAAAGGAAGACCTTGGAGATGCTATCCCACAA
The DNA here is from genome assembly GCA_024721245.1 of Mitragyna speciosa. Lineage (NCBI taxonomy): Eukaryota > Viridiplantae > Streptophyta > Magnoliopsida > Gentianales > Rubiaceae > Mitragyna > Mitragyna speciosa. Next base: position 2,198,900 of record CM045556.1, on the reverse strand, counting down.
AGCAATACAAAATCTAAAAGAACAAATTAAATGAAAGCAGACATATTTCTTTTTGCTCTGTGCTTTTGATGGGTATTGGGGATGTTTTTAAGTGAGGACTAGTGTCATTCTTTGCAACTTGGGAAAAATTGGGTTCTCCATGAGTCTGCTTCTTTGTTCATCAATCTTTCGTGATTTAATATGCTACACTATTTTGCTAAAAGATATATCAGCATTTAGCTGCCATAGTGCCATTGCTTTTACGTATCTTCTATATATTGTTTTATGTTGCAGGGAGCAAATTACAAGATTTTCTGCTTTCAGACACAGAAGATGGAACTTAAATCCTATGGTTTGATGATGTCTTCTCAGCCACATACTTGCAATAGATTGGATTTATCATGCTGATTTCAAGTATGCTTTATGCAATGTGTCACGTCCTTCATGCAATGAGTCACGTCCTTCAATTGGGCAGATTAGGAAGAGATGGTGAGACAAAGCAGGAGATAGGCGTTGATTTGAAAACTTTCCTTCCCGATCATCCCTGTCAAATTCATTCTTTTGGTGGCACCTTGATTGATACCTTAGCTTATAGTAAAGTCAGGCATTGCTGGGCGTGTTTGCATCTCTCACCAGGATTCTTTCTCTAGATCGTAATGGGGTCATTTACCTGTATGGTTTGACTTCCTATTGCTTAGGTCCGCGCTTTTATTTTGCCTTCCTATTACTAAAAGCAATTGCCTTCGGCCCGCACTTCCTTTCTAGGGGTGTTCACGTTTGAATGTTGAAACAGAACTTTATTTTGGGTTGAATCCGAGGATTTTTAAAACAAATGGTTCTACAGATCACAATCCCTTCAGAAGGTTGGTATGTACCAACATGCCCGCACAGAAAATGAAGCGGTTTGACATACCATGCTAGTAATTTCCCAGTATTGCAGAAAATGTACAATACTGCCCTATTAATTTTTCATAGAGGCGAAATCAACATAATCTGAAACTCATTAGGTCAAGTATTGCACTTACGAACAAAGTATTGCGTCTCGCCCCAAACTTTCTTCTCTACTTTTCTATTCCTTTTTGGCAAAAGGCGTTCATCGGTAGGCATCGATGAAGAGGCTCGAAATTTACAGGAAAGCCAGGAAACATGAGTTCCTTACAAATATTTTCACGCTCCAGTAAACCACTAGAAGGAGAAGCGACTCTACAATATAAGATCTTACCCCATGCGTGCATCCACAGGTAATGCATTCGCAAGAGAGGGATTTTTGTACAAATAGACAATTCACCGCGAATTGCAGATGGGAAATTTTGAGGAAACTATCTGGACATCAGTGAAAAGAATTCCTCAAGTTGGCCTTCAGTCACTACAATGCCTAATCTATGGGTGAAAACAGCATTAACTGAATCAGTATCCACATTTTTCAGTGCTTCCACAGCTGAAAAGTCTATGTACTCGTTCATGTTGTGCACAGTTCCATCTGCACATCCGAAAATATTGTCTGAGTAACTAGGATGAATGATGAATCATAAATGAGACAAATGTGTCTTAAAAACATCTTATCTTTCTGCAATTGAACCAGATAACTCAGACTTCCTCCTGTCTGACTAACCAATTTATTAAATTATTTTTAGTACCACAAGCCTTGTATGCTTTGCTTCAGAAATTTACCTTCGGCTACAATGGCTTGATAAGAAGGAGGCTCAAAAACCCAATTTCCTGCAGAATCTTTCATGTGCCTTCTGTCAGATGCAAAATATTTGAGGAAAACTGGTGCATGTACAATCCGGAAAAACCTGAAATTTAAAATTTTCAGGTTAGACTTCAAATTTAGGCATGCATTGAGTCAACTAAAGAAAGAGAATAATGCCCACTATTTGGGGTTGAAATTTTGGTTGACTCGAAAGTGAAATGTGAGAAAGAAGATTATTTCTTATGAAGCACTTTTACATAAATTTTTGACCTGAAACATGTACTGGTGTTCTATATTTGTCTTGCTTACTTAATTAGATACTAAGCTTATAAAGGAAAAATGCAAATGATGAGGAAATATTGGTCCCTCCTTTGCCTTCCCCAGCCTTTGACAGGCAATGTGATAGTAAAATAGATAATTACCAGAAAAATCAATATACTATGCCAGATAACATTCATCCCAGTGTATGTCCTGATGATCAATTGGACAGAGCACCAAGAGTCATACTTATTACCTCTGAAACTCAGAGAATAGTTTGAACGATGGGCGGATAGCTTCAGCAACATAGGGGGCCAGAGTAGATGGAAAGGGCAGAGTTGAATCCAAATCCCACACCATATGCGAGGAACTAGAATCTTTTCTTTTCTGCGTTCGCATTATAAGATTACATCTTCATTAAGAGGAGTGTGATAAATAAGTCCAAAAGAACTAATATCTTCACCGCATTAGTATGCTTTTAACCATAGTCACCCAATATCAAGATAAAGTGATACAATTCACTCACCTGTACACAAATAACATGATAATCCCAGAGAACAACCCCATCAGCTCTCAGGCTTGACTTCTGATGCCAGAGCGGAATCTACAAAAGAGTCATCAGATGAGTTGCTCTCATTGTTAAGACGAATTTTACAATTAAATATGCCCGAGTATTCATAATATAAGCAATTCCAGAAAAGAATTGTTGTGGTCTAGTATATTTGTAAACTTGACATCTACTGGTGTCCCACAGAGGCTGGGAACACCATTGGCATTGCAACATTCAATCCACATGTTTCCAGTTTAGTCTCATGCTACTTTATACCATAGAAATGTTCTTTCCATGCCATTGTAATTATTCAATGTACTTGGCATCTCAACTTCCTTGGTAGAAAAAATACTAGAAAAGGTGGACCTGACCAATGGTAGAAACTCAATTCAAGAATACAAGCTTCACAACATTGCCAATTTTCTGAAGCAGTAACTTATTATCCAATAACTTTTGCAATACATACCATTCCTATCACATAATAATTGATATTTGTCCTTGTAGAAAATAAAAGATAGAGCATAAATAAAAGATTCAATAATAATGGAAGATAGGAGAAAAAGAACAATTCTTATATCATATGTGAAGGTGGCACTTTATATGAGGTCCAAATTCAACGGATTCAATAGGCTTCCCCAGAATATGGGAACACAATCTAGAAATGACCTGTGAAATTATATGAAAAAACATGCCTGGTTCTTCTTGTTGGAAATAAAAACAACGAATAAATCAGAACCATCAGAATCAGCAAGCCCATTTGCACATAGCTTCTTGCATAGCAAATATACATTCTCCTCACTGTAAAAGTAAGCAGCAACAGAAACTCTGTTACTTAGAATTTGGTAAATAAAGTCTAAGTACAAAATACAATATCTATCTACCCATTCAAGTCAAAAACAAAACATGTATTCAGACTAATCTTCTTTTCAAAATTCTTGTTTCGAAAATGAACCTAAGTTAAAAGTCAGCTTCTAACTTTTCTTTGATAACCAGGTAGGTAGGGATGAAAAAATCAATAGACAACGATTCAAAGAATGAGCAAATGAAATAAGTCTTACTTTCAAGATATAAATCACATATGTAACAACGACTCAAGGAATGGGCAAATGAAATAGGTTTTACTTTCAAGAAGTAACTCAGCTGTAAGTCTTTGACCAATGATGCTCTTTTTGGCAGAAACAGCATAAAACATATCAACTGATTGCATAGCATTATCAGTTTACCATAACTGAGTGAACTCAAGAATCCCCTACTACATGATGACTAAGAAACAATCACCTAAATCAGAAGAAATCACTAAAAATTTTCCAATCCAAAATCCTAGAAAGACCCCAAACAATCTCAAACTCTACAACTACGCATTTTCGAACAATACATGTTTGTTAAAATGCCTGAAAGAGAATTAACTCTGCACCAGTAGTTACCTAATTATCCAGTTTTTATTTAACCATAATTTTATTGAAACAACATCTAATTTACTCAGAAAAACACCATGTATTAATGAATGGGGCGAATTCTTTCTTCATGCTATGTTAAAAAGGAAAAGCCCAGAAGAACAATTAAAGCATGGAGTAATGGTGATCAGCAATTAAATACAGTTGAAGTAAGCATTTAAACCAAAAGGTTCATAATGCAATCAAATTTATGTTAATACAGAAAAAAAAAAGTAAGATTCAAGAAAGTCATCTATGATGACAAACATGTAAAGATTAGAGCATGAGAGAGAAGGAGAGGAACCAGTAATTAGGGGTGTGGAGAAAGTGAGAAGCTCCTACTGGAGCTGTGATTGAAGAAGATGTTGCCGATGATGATGATGAAGGAGGTGCGTCCATTTTCCAAGTAGTCTTTTTTTTTTTTCCTTTCCTTGGGAGACTTTTCTGGGGTTTTGTTGAATGAAAACTGCAAAAGCTCAGTATAGATGGAAGTGGGAGAGAAACTGTTTAAATAAGAATAAAGCTATTTGGTAACCTTTCGTTTGGCTTCGATAAGAATTTGTTCTATAGTAACTTGTCACCTATTTAATTAGGATTAAGGCTAAACAAGATTTTAGGTTTGGTGATTTTTTAGTGCGGTTTGACACCCCAAAATATATGAATTATCATCCATATAAAAAATTACGATATAACTCGGCCTGAGTTTAACTTAATAAAACTTTCAAGCTAAAATGATAATCAAGTCGAATTTTGACACAAATTTGAAACTTGTTGAGAATTTAAATCGAATTTCAATAGAGAATTATGTTGAATACATGGATTAAGTTGTTTACATTCTTTTAGAAAGAAAATTTTTCGAGTGCTCCTCTTGTTACATGTGCAGACATATTGAGACGGAATGATATTCTGAACAATTTAGGGGTGATTCTATGCTGAAGTATGCAGTCGAGAAGGAAAGTCGAGAAAAATGAATGGTAAAGGTTAAAAATTGTTTGCACTTTGAAAATGTAATAAATTTTATGGTGAAAGAAAACCCATTTTTTCAGTTATTTGCATTTATTGACTTAGTGTTTATATTTGTTGTTTGTCTCTCTCTCTCTCTTTTGTTTTTTTTTTGGCTAAAAAATCAGAAATATTGTATTAATATGAGACAATTACAGCAATTACACTTGGGGCAATTGCCCCTCAACATTAAGTGTGATTTCTTTGATCCACTTGGGAAAACAGCAATCCACTTGTTTGAATCTTTACTAATAGGTTGAAATGCACAAAAACAAAACAAGGAACTTAGGAATCTAATGTTTTCTAAGATAGCAGCACATGTGGCATCGTTCAAGTCTTCCTACAGCAGTTTCGGAGTGAACTTTCTACCGGTTGTTAAAACTGTAAACTTTCAGTCCAGCCCTTTGTCTTTTGCCAGCATTAGAGCTAGTTCGATTGCATTGGCCTCCTCCATTTCCTTGTCTGCCATTCTTGATTCAGCTGCTGCCCAAATACAAAGAAGCTTACCACTCTGATGCCAAGCTACTAAGCAGTAACCAATTTTCCTTTTGGTTTTGCTAATGTTGACGCAAGCATGGATTGCAATGCCTCTTCTGCTTAAAATTGAAACTTCACTTCCTTGTTCATGAATTCCTGTTTCCTCTTTGCTCACTTGACCCTTCTCTGTGTTCAAACTCTCATATTCATCCCATTCCTCCAAAGCCTTCTGTACAATCCATCTGCTGTCATCTCTGTCATTGTTGAAGACATGCTTGTTCCCTTTTTAGTTTTTTATTTTTACAGCTACCAAAAGATATTTGCAGTTAGCTCTACATGATGCTCTCCTTGTGCTCTGTACTTAGCTCCGCATGCTGTCGCACCACGGCCAAAAGTCGTTCTTGTGTACTTGTGTGAACCCATCCTGTTGAACTGGTGCAATTCTCCAGACCCCTTGAGCATACCTGCACTGCAACAATACATGCTCCACACCTTCTATTTCCTCACCACTGCTGTTGCAAAAAGGATCCTCCCTTCCAGTTCGTTTGAACAGCAATGCTTTAACAGGCAGGCTTTGATTCAAATATCTCTACAGAAAATGTTTGATCTTATGTTTAATATGTTGGATCTTAATCCAACATTGGACTTATATGTTAATAATTATGTGTTCCAGATTATCAAATAATGTTAAGCCCAATTTAAAGTGATCAATTGTGATTTGGGCTTTAATGTATCTAATAGGATGCGGGCTCTTAATGTGTAAAATCTTAAAGGTTATTTCTATTTTAATGATGGGCTAAAATAGAAATACTAAAAAGATAACAAATGGGTTATCTATAAGTAGGGTTATGGTCTCTGAATCTCACGTATCATTATTCAGTCGTTCTTTTCTTAATATCCCATCCTTAAGAAAGATATCAGAGAAAAAAACTAAAGGGCTCTCTCAAAGGATTAGAGAATACGTGTAGATCTGAAAGACCACCTTAAATCACAAAGGATTCAAGCAGCATATCAATCAATATGTTAAAGTTGTATTCAAATATCTGATATTGGATCTTGAAAAATTTCTAACAAATGGTATCAGAACCCCAATATCAGATTTTGAATCATTAAAAAAAAGATTTACAATTACATATGCGTTTGACTGGCTTTAGGGATTAAATTCGGATGGTTCTCAGAACCGAAATAGTCTATACACATGTAATTGAAAGGCTTATTATTACACTGATTGTGATAAAGTGGCAAGAATTGACATATTCGGTTGGCTTCTCAATTTATTCAATTGTTGAGTTTTATTGAAAATATGTCATGTGCCAATTGTATTGGGATAAGAAAGTTTTTGTTCTTCGTTTCATGCCTGAAGCTTCAATGTTGAATTGTATCTGTGACTTGTATTGCTAAATTGGTGTGGGCTCCAGTACTGATTATGATTCCCGTACCTGAGCCATTCAACTATTTTAAGGTTTTGTGTTCTGATAATTGAATTTGCTTGTCTTGTTATGAATAGCATTATTATTTTATCCAATTCCATGGACGAAGCATCTTTTACATCTGACGTATTGTTTTTTGGAATTGAGGTTTTTGTCTGCTGGTATGAATATATTAAGGATTGAAGCAATTTCGTTGATGTACTATTTTGGCTTCTATTCTATTAAGCAAATTAGGAATATTAATTTTGTTATTTCTATATGCTTTGACTTATTTCTTAATTTGAGAGTCAATATGCATATATGTGTGTTAAGGAAATTAGGGTTAACTAATTTAATTGAAACCCTAATAAAGTTGTATGAGACATTTAAGTCTAATAAAGTCCAAAAAGGTGGCCCACTGAATATATGTAATTATAAGGTATTTATGGGCTTGAATAAGATTTTGGGCTTAAATGATAAATTTTTTGGGTCAAAATTATAGATATGGATTTTTGATCTAATAAGTTTTTGACCCAATTGTTTGGTTGAACCGAGTCTATCTGGTTTGACCGAGTCTATCTGATTTGACCGAGGTTGACTTGGTTTGACCCGTTTTGACTAGTTTGACCAGATTTGACCAGTTTGACAAGAGTTGACTCAAGTTGACTTTGTTATAAAATTTTGTATAATTTTAAATTCAAATATTGGTGTGTTTATATATATTTTGGGATAAATTAATTGAAACAATATGTCACCAAAGTGACCTCTCTTGTGAGATTAATTTGTTCTAGAATATAACTAGTTTTGTACTTGTAATTTTGTGAATATTAGCCTAGCCAAAGGAAGGTCAATGTTCAATAAAATTGCACGTGCAGTTGTTGTGATAAACACGTGATGATTATTTGGATTTTACATGTGAATTCATAAATTAGCCCAAAGGAAAATTTATTTTTTGACATGTACTTATTGTCAGTGCTTATTACTATACCAAGATATCACTTAGAAGTTAATATTTATTGTCCAAAGACAAAATATTAATGTAACTTTGGTATCTTGAGATGGGGTTACCTTATTTGAATTTATTATTATTATTTTGGTTTATGTGAGCTTGTTTATGATTATTTAATGTTTTCTGTTTAGTTATGAATGATCCTGCAAATATTATTACCAGCATCAGTTCTATTCCTATGCTGAATGGCACAAACTTCAAGTCCTGGAAAGAAAATCTCTTGATAGTTCTTGGAGTCATGGATCTCGACCTTGCGTTAAGGAATGATTCTCCTCCACCTCTTACAGATAAGAGTACCTCTGATGAAAAGAGGGATATGAAAAGGTGGGAGAGATCAAATCGCATGTGTATGATGATCATGAAAAAGGCCATTCCGGAAGCATTCAGAGGCACAATATCTGAAAATACAACTACAGCTAAGGTGTTCCTTCAGGATCATTGAAAAGAGGTTTGTCAAAAGTGAAAAGGCAGAAATAAGTACACTTTTGACAAGTCTAATTTCAATGAGATATAGTGGTAAAGGCAATATAAGGGAGTACATTATGGAGATGTCTCATCTTGCTTCTAAGTTGGGTGCACTTGATCTATTAATTTCTGAAGGAATTATTAGTGCATCTAGTTTTGATATCTCTTCCTACACAGTATAGCCAATTTAAGGTGAGCTATAATTGCCAGAAAGAGACTTGGTCTCTGAATGAGCTCATCTCACACTGTGTACAGGAAGAGGAAAGGTTGAAGCAAGACAAGACAGAAAGTGCTCACCTGGTCTCGTCCACTAATAATAAAGGTAAGGGACATAAAAGGAAGAAGATAAGGAAGCTGCAGGTACAGGCATCTCAAAAGAAACAACAAAAGAAACCGGTTGAACCGGGAAAGAATGGTTGTTTCTTCGCGGAGTCGAAGGCATAAAAAGAAGCATTGCACCAACTATCATGCTTGGCGTGCTAAGAAAGGTATGCTTCTTAATTTGGTTTGTTCTGAGGTTAATTTAACTTCGGTACCTAGACACACATGGTGGATAGATTCAGGTGCAACAACTCACATCAGTGTGTCTATGCAGGGTTGCCTGAGTTGCCGAAAGCCTAATGATAATGAAAGATATATCTACGTGGGCAATGGCAAAACAGTTGAAGTTGAGGCAATAGGAGTTTTTAGATTATTGTTAAAGACTGGATTTTATTTGGATCTTAATGAAACATTTATTGTACCGTCTTTTAGACGGAATTTGATTTCTGTTTCTATTTTGGACAAATCTGGTTATTTTTGTTCATTTGGAGATGGAAAAATTTAGATTGTTTCATGATTCAAAATTAGTTGGTTCTGGTTCTTTATTATATTACGATAATCTATATATGGTTGATACTATTGCCTTCGTTTAATGAATCCTTGCATTTGAGTACCAGAGGTGTAAAAAGAAAATTAACTAATGAGAATTCAGCTACATTATGGCACAAAAGATTGGGTCATATCTCCAAACGGAGAATAGAAAGACTTGTGTCAAATGAAATTCTCGACCCTTAAATTTTACAAATTTTGATAATTGTATCAACTGTATAAAGGGGAAACAAACCAATAAAAGGAAGATTTGAAACCAATAGGGCCTTGGACGTCTTAGAACTTATACATACAGATATTTGTGGGCCATTTCCTACATCTACTTGGAATGGTCAACAATATTTTATAACGTTCATAAACGATTTCTCAAGATATGGCTACATATATCTCATTAATGAAAAGTCACAGTCACTGGACATATTCAAAAATTTTAAGGCTGAAGTTAAGAACCAACTCAACAAAAGAATCAAAAGTGTCAGATCTGATCGTGATGATGAATACTACGGTAAATATGACGATTCAAGTGAACAACGTCCAGGTCCATTTGCTTAAGTACCTAGAGGAATGTGGTATCGTCCCACAGTACACCATGCCTGGTTCACCAACCATGAATAGTGTTGCTGAAAGACGAAATATAACACTTAAAGACATAGTGAGGAGTATGATTTGTCATTCTACCTTACCAGAATCACTCTGGGGAGAAACACATAAGACTGCAACATATATCCTTAACAGAGTTCTAACTAAGACAACTACCAAAACCCATACGAGCTTTGGACTGGAAAGAAATCCAGTTTGAACCATTTGCATATATGGGGATGTCCAGCTGAGGCAAGGCCTTATAGGCCAAATGAAAAGAAACTGGACTCAAGAATGGTGAGTTGTCATTTTATTGGATACTCTGAAAGATTTAGGGGTTACAAATTTTATGATCCCACAATTAAGTCAATTTTTGAGACAGGAAATGCTCGATTCTTTGAAGATATAGAGTTTGGAGGAGAGGATACAGTTAGGGACATTGTTTTTGAAGAGGAATATATTAATATTCCCACAGGTGTCATTGATCTTGCTCGGGATCCTATTCTTGATTTTGTTCATGACACAACAAATCAAGACAATGTTGAGATACCTCCCATTCAAGAAACTGTTCGAGAAGAACAAACTCTACCACCTCAAGGACCAGTGCCATTAAGAAGATCCACTAGAGAAAGGAGAAGTGCAGTGCCAGATGATTACATTATATTTCTCCAAGAACATGAGGATGACATTGGAGTGATGGAAGATGATCCAATCAACTTCCATCAAGCCATGGAAAGTTCTAACTCTCAAAAGTAGATCGATGCCATGAATGAAGAGATGAAGTCTATGAAAGACAATGATGTTTGGGATCTTGTCCCATTGCTAGAAGGAACGAAACTCATTGGTTGTAAATGGATATTTAAAACCAAAAGGGATTCAAAAGGCAATGTGGAGAGGTACAAAGCCCGTCTTGTCGCAAAAGATTTTACACAGAAAGAAAGCATCGACTATAAAGAGACTTTCTCTCTGGTTTTTTCGAAAGACTTTTTTAGGACTATAATAACATTAGTAGCGCATTTCAATCTTGAGTTACACCAGATGAATGTAAAGACAGCGTTTCTCAATGGTAACATTAATGAGACGATTTATATAGTGCAACCAGAAAACTTTGTATCATGAGATCCAAAGAATATGGTTTGCAAACTTAAGAAATCCATCTATAGGCTCAAGCAGGCATCTCGACAATGGTATTTTAAATTTCATCAAGTGATCATCTCATTTGATTTTGAGATGAATTTGGTTGATGAATGCGTATACCATAAGTTTTGTGGGAGCAAGTATATTTTCCTGATATTATATGTTGATGACATTTTGCTTGCCAGTAATGATATAGATTTATTGCATAAAACCAAGAGATATTTAGCTAAGAATTTTGAGATGAAAGATCTTGGTAATGCATCTTTTGTGTTGGGTATAAAAATACACCGGGATCACTCTCGGAGTATTCTTGAACTGTCACAAAAGGCCTATATTGAAAAAATTCTCAAAAGGTATGGCATGCAAAATTGTAAATCAGGTGATTCCCTTTGTTGCTAAGGGAGACTTTTCCACACTGATTCGGCCTGTCTAGCTGGGTTTGTTTCTTCCTATGGAATCCGCAATGCATTACCTTCTTGTAACTGTTTGGCCAACTTATAGCTTGATCTTACTAAATATTGGCCATTTTCTACAGCTTTCTAGCTTAATATGTCCTGTCTCCTTGCAAAGCTTACAGGTATTCTTGATATATTACCAGCATCCTCCTTATTGAAAATCTGATCAGTGAGAGACTTGTTTCAGCATCTGTTGATTAACAGCTCATCCACAGTTCGAATTTGGCAATTCCATTTGTTGTTTGTGTCTGCATTTGTAGTTTGAGTGTCTATTGATATTATTAATTATTTCAAACAATTACAATTGGAGTCCTCAAATTTGCTTAAGGTTGATATAATGGATTCAGTACCAGTACAGTTACCCATCCAATTGTATCGTATCACGTAAAACATTGTAATACCATAATAAGGTATAAAACATCACAAATAACTCGTAAAACTTTTTAACATCGTGTACCAAATAAGTTCTATTTATGATGTTATACACTTATGTTACAATGTTGTATGCAATTAATTCAATGAGACCGAACTATATCCAACTACGGATTGTACTGACAATTGTACCAATTTGACAAAAAAAAAAAAAATTTGACAATTGTACCAACTAAATATTGTGTGTCAATAGATCTAGGAGCACTTGCGTGTAAAGAAGGGTAAAGGCGCATAATGGAGCCAAGTCCAAGCACCGTCTACCCATCTCCCAATCTCAAAGGCGCAGGAATACAACCGCTCTGCAATCACGCCTTTCCTACTCGAATGATCGAAAGTCAGCCGTTGAACTTTGGAAACTGCAAAAAGCTTCCATTTGAAAAACTCTCGTCAAGTAATGGACTTGAAGGACCACGCCACCGCCGCCGCAGCAGCCGCCGACGACGACAGCCACCAACCACGGAGGAGATTGTGCGAGAAAGGCTGCGAGAGGCCAATAAACGTCTGCCTCTGCGACGCAATTCCCGAAATCCCCATCCCAACAGTCACGAAAATCGTAATCCTACACCACCCTCACGAGCAACGGCACAAGCTCGCCACCGTCCCCGTCCTTAAAAAATGCCTTGAAAACTGTGAAATCATCGTCGGAAGAAAATTACGCTACGGCGATTCGAAACTTCTCGATTTACTAAACGATAATGCCGTTGAAAACCCTAATTCGCCCTTCCGAGCAATTTACCTTTTTCCTGGTATCAAATACTATTCCCTGCTTTCTCTTTTTTCAGTTCCTTTTCAAATTTACTTTTCACTGTTCCAGGTATCGCGAATGGATATTGTACCTTGCTCTTTAGGACTTGCACCTTGCAGATTCTAGCATGATTGTGAGGATCATCTGTGTTAATACATATTTTGTCAAGAGACACTGTGCCTTTCACTGTAAAACTTGTATTTTTTAAAATGTAGCATAATTTTAAGGATTAATTGATATGTTGTGAAGAGATGTTGTATCTTGTGCTGTAAAACTTGCATTTTTCAGAATTTAGCATCCTTGTAAGGATCATCTGTGTTAATTGAGTTTTTAATCTTTCGTAAAGGCGTGCTTGGATCCTAATTCATAATATGCCTATAATTGTGGAATATTTGTCATAAAGGGTTCTTCGAGTTCATGGGTTTTTTTTTTATGTGTTTTGATCTTTTTACAGAAGCAAGGTAGAAAAACGAAACAAAAGAAGGGATTTTTATGTCAAGGGACAAAGTGGATGTAACTAATATGGATGGATTGTATGCAAAATGAACATTGGAAATTCTTGCTTTTATTTATAGAACCAAGTGGCTGATTCTAGATGGAGAAGATATGATTAATTGCTCTCTCAGAATTATTCCTTCAAGCTGTTCGTCATTCTAAAGTTAACGGGATTATGTGACAAAGTTCATATAGCAAGTAAAGGGGACTATTTGTGAGAGAAAAGGATTGAAATATTGTTAGAATCTTATATGCATTCATATTGGACAACTAGGGGTAATTATTACAATTTTTAGCTGCTTACAAGCGAAATCATCTGCGAAATGGAAGATTTAAAGAATAAGATATAGACCTGTAAGTTTTTTTTTTTTTTTGACACTCTTTCATGTAATACTGATTTAAATCTGATATCATTATTTCTCTTGCCTTATTCCCTCATACTTGAATTTTACAATATCCATTTATGTGTTATTTTCAACTTGTTAGACCAGAATGTTATATAATTGATGTGACTTTTCAGGAAAAGATGCATTCCAGTTAGTAGAGAACAAACTGCAGAAGTCATCAGCAGGCGATATTGACATAAGTAATTGTGTTTTGGTGGTATTTGATGGAACATGGAAGCATGCCAAGGAGATGTTGCTTGCAAGTTTGCTGTTTTTGTCCAAGTTTGCTGTTCAAGCTTGCCTAGACTATGATGATAGGGTTGAGGGAGGGACAATATTTGAATCAGATTTGACTCTTAGGAAGGAACCCTTTAGTGGTTGTATGAGTACAATGGAGGCAGTTGCACGGTGTTTACGGCTTCTTGAGCCTAATGGAATTGAGATCGAATCAAGGTTAGTTGGTGTTTTGAGAGCTATGGTTAAATTCCAGGTTTCTTTCTTGAAGCCCATGAAGCCAAGGCCTAAGGTATCTAGGAACATCAAAGAAGATGAGAAGAACAAAAATTGATGTACAGATTTTGCAGTTTGATACGTGCAGCTGATTTTTAAGTTTGTCTTGGCAGCAGGTTTTTTCATATAATGGATGTTAAGAGATTTTCCCTATGGGACTTGAAAGTATCACTGAACTACAGTGCTTGAATTTTTCAGTAATGATTCGTTAGTAAATTCTTAATAAGTCAAATGTTTTACCTACATTATTGGGATAATTTTATGTGGACTTTATTAGTCCAAACTCCAAGAAACCAACCATTTAGTGAATTGATGAGCTGAAAAGGCATATGGGGGTTCAACATAAAGGGATGAAGTCTGACAAGTTTCTCACATATCCATGAAATACCTTGAGAAGAAGCAGTCTGTACTTGTTCAAAAAGGATGAAGCTAATATATGATGACTTATATGACTGATTTATACAGGTCAGTGCTGATTTTAATTTGTAATTTCCATTTGTATTTTGAATTTTTGGTTACATTTCATGCTTTTTATTGAGATAGATTTATTTTTGGTGATTACTAAGTGTCTTTTTCTTCTTATTTAATGGTTCTCCGCTTCTTTATAATCTTTATGGAAACAAAAGCAGATTCAATAAGCACCTAGCATAAAGCTTAGTCATCGTTATTATAATTTTGTTCATCAGAGGTATTGGAAGTTGATGCACAGCATGTTAGTCACTTCTTCTCTTCTTCTAAACACAGGATGATTCTTATGAGGTTTGATATGCTTGATTGTGTTCTGTGTATCTATCCTTTGATGTGTATTGGAGATATCAAACATGTAACTGACTGAAATAAAAAAATAACGTAGGATCACTTAAAGGGGATCTTAGATTCAAGGATACGTAGTCATTTGACTTTTTACTCTTGATGTCTCATTTTCTTTCATCCTGTATGTTAACTACATTCGATTTTCTGGCATTTTTGCTGATTCTGTATGTATTCCTTCTTTAATTGGCATCTGCTTCCGTGGCAGATGTCAGTTATTTCTGTTTTTAGCTAAGTATTGTCTCTGATTCTTTGGCATTTTTCATGCATGCCGTGTGTGGTCCACCTGTAGTGCACATCAGTGTCATCAATTGCTTTTTTCTCTCCATCTTGCTTATTTTTCTGTTGTTTTCAAGTTTTAAAATTACTTAGCATTCAGTTTTGTCATGTTTTCCGTGAAAATAAAGTTAATTTCTCCTTCATACGGGTGGGCAATGGTTTTATTTCCTCGGTCATGTATGTTAGTTTCACTGTCTAGTGAATTTAAATGGTTAAAGTGCCAAGTAAATTCAGGCATAAAATTTTTTCAGTTGCAATTGATTATGTGCATTTTTTCCAGCCAGCATTTGGAAACATTTGACACTCGCAATGTCTAACTTTGTATATCCTTGGTTGTTAGTTATCTAATTAAGTAAAGAGGAGTTTGGTTTGGTGTGCTTGGTTTCCCTAATCTTGCTGCACGTATAATGCTGATGAAGGCGATGCTACTTTTAAATCAGAACCTTGTGTGATTTTTGCTTTTGTGGTTCTTTTCATGTATATTTTTCTCGGTTATATACAACATTCTTCAGAATATGATGATTGCCATTGCTGAATTTCGTTTTGCAGGAAAGTTTTCACTTTTGGTCTGTTGGCCTTTAACCAAATGAGCTATTAAACCTTCCAAAATCTAGTATGCGGATTCAGGAAGATTTATACTCAATCATGACTGCTTTATGTCAAAAGATCCTGAGAATTCTACTTATTATACTTTTCGTATCAGACATACCCTGTCCTGGACAGTCTGATCATTTTGAACTTGAAGTTTTCCAGCTTTGCATATGGTTCTGGTTGATTGGCACATTTCTAGTTGTACTTGGTTCTTTTATCGGAATTGGGGCCTATGTTGCAGTTATCAGGCAGGTGGTGGGCTTCTCATTTCCTTTATCTTGCCTTTTACAGGTGCAAGCACTCAATGTAATAGGAGCCATGTCAGTTGTTTATTCCCATTCATTATCTGTTTCCTAACATTTTTGGCCCCAACTAATCCACAACTCTCTACGATTGTTTAATTCCCCATGGCTAAGTCATCAGAAATAGGAGCTCTCCAAAATAGAGCATGGTACACGGGAAAAGATGGAGAGGGAGAAGTCAAGAAAGCAGAGTCCTCTATAAAAAAAATTTTCAATTCTCATTCCATCCATTTTTTATGCAAATTCTTGTAATATTTCACTGCTTTGGGGTGTCCTGTTGACAAAAACTTTTCCTACCATATATTAATTGATAAATGTCACGCCTCCTTTTTTTTTATTTATTCGCAGGGCCTTTTGATCTGTACTTTGTTGTCTGACTCTCTGATAGGCTACATGTTACTATTACCAAATAGATAGTGGGTGAGGATTGAAAGTAGGTGAACAGCAATGTCCGCGGCTGATTGGTTGGTTCGAAGTCGCTCGTGAGTAATTGAGTCAAAAGTAATTTGAAGCTACGACACATGCCAATGTTTCCTGCCTTGGCTTTAAGAGTGAAGTAAATGAATTTGCAGTTGGCAATTCCTTATAGGATTATAATATCGCATGCCGGCCTTCAATAAAACATTTAGGGGCTGCTTGGTACATGGGAATCGGAATCAGGAATCGGAATGAATTCCTTATAGCCTGCCTGGTTGGAGGGAATGGGAATCGGGGAATCGGAATCATTTCTGAAAATTTGGAAATCCTCCATTCCCGACTAAATTGGGGGGAATCGGAATCATTTCTAAAAATTTTACAACTTTGACTTCTTTTTGATTTCTTATTTGTTTTGTTGTGATAAACTATTAATAAACATCATCATTTATTTGTTAATCAATAAAATTAGATGATTTAGGATCATAAAATCTTCAAAAGTGAATGATTCCGATTCCGATTCCGACATCCAACCAGGCAAGGATATTGGAATGAAAAACTTCATTCCAATTCCAAAGTGAATGATTCCAATTCCGATTCCGATTCCGATCTGTGAACCAAGCGCCCCCTTAGATGTTACTGGTCTGTGCTGACAATAGTCTGGTCTGTCGTCACCATGGAGAGAGGAAAGACGACTTTGGGAATGAAGTAATGTAAGACTAAAATAAGCATTTTTATCAACCTTATGGAAGAGCTATATACATTGGTCAACACTTCCCTTATTCAATTCAAAAGAAATTTTCAAGTGTGTTAATGAAATTTAAATGTATGTGCATTAACGTTATCTTATATCCAACTACATGTCATCATTGTTGTTTAACTTTTTTTATACTCCCTCCGTCTCATGTTGATAGATTTACAATTTTTTTTACACAATTTAAGAAAAATTAGTTAACTTTATTGAAAGAATAAATTAATTTATGATGTTTTTAAAATACCTTTGTATTTACATTAAACATTTATATTAAATACAAAATAAAAAATTGCACCATAAGTCAAATTAGTGTCATTTGACGTGTGAATACACGGTTTGCTATTCACCTATAACTTATAACAAAATAATTAAATAAGGTCATTTTAGAGAAGTTAAAAATTAATTGCATTCTTCAATTAGAAAGTGAACTATAATTTGAAGCGGATGAAAAATGAAAATAAACCTATTAAAATGGGACGGAGGGAGTAATACCAATTGATAATAATGAGTTCTTGCTAATGATATGACCTCTAGTTTCAAAAATAGTACATTTATTTTTAACGCACATGCATTAATAATTTATATAGAACTATCTTACTACAAAACTCTCGAACACAATGAAAACAGTTGCAGAAGATGAAAAGATGTATGGTAACTTTCAAGGATCGTGATAAATCACGAGATTCATTTGCAAACATGCAAACATGCAATGCTTAGTCGTTCGTCAGTTTGAATTCTTGAAACAAAAATAGTTGTTTGCATCTGTCCACTATCTTTCTGTCCTGCGGAAAGTATCTGTCACTTGCTATTTAGGGTGCAGTTACATGTTGCATATAAGTGCACAAGTAGCAGTATATTTATGTAAGCATATACGCGCACGTGTACATCTAGACATACGTGTATTATGATAATCTTTCATGGTTTTATGTTTTATTTTGTTGTCTCATCAATCCTTTGACACCCCACAATTGTCATAGGACAATCACCTCCTATTATTTACTTATGAAAGAGGTATTGTTTTTTCAAAATTGTTGACTTTTTTTTTTTTGGATGGAAATATTGTTGGCTTTACGATAAAGTTGATAGAAAAACATTACTTGCCAAACAAAATACGTGTATGAATTATGCTTTTATTTTCCTCAAAGCAATGTTTTGATGTTGACAAACATTCTTGATTTTACTCTTCATGTGCCATGGTGGTTGTTTCCTAACATACCCCACCGCCGTCGTCAGATCACTGTCTCTCCCTGGAAAATCAATCAATTAATCTCTGTCTCTCTCTCAAAATTTAGGGGCAAAAAAAAGGATGTTTAAGGTACATATATCTCCGGCTTCAATAATGCCACAACGTCAATCAAGTTCAAAGGCATAAGATAGCTGGAATAGAAGGTTTACGGGAAGATGGCCCCGACCAAGCATTTTTTTTTTCTTTTCTTGTTCTTTTTCATGGTGGTTTCTTGAAAGTCCACCAACAAATCTCAGCCAAAACTTCTTATTTTTCTCTTTGACTGATTTTGATTGAAACCAACAATGACATGTTTCTTGGGACTTTGTGGAAAACTGTCCCAAATTGATGACTATATTAGTGTGAATATTTTCCGGCCAAAGGAAGAATAATAGAAGGAGGTGATCATGTTGTATCTGATTATCCTGTAACGTAATCCTTAAATCATTAGAACCTGTAATTGAGAAAACTCAAATAGAAATGGACACGCTTAATGTAGCTAATAGACAAATAATATGCAGATTGAACTACGTACTAGAAATGTTTTAAAAACCGGACCGGTGAATGAACCGGAGGGGGGAGGGGTTCAAGGTCGGACCGGTCGGACCGATCCAACCGGGGTTCAATGATTTTTCTTTTTTTTTAATTTAATTTAATGTATAATATAAAACAAATACTAAATATACACCACCCTGTTGAATTAGTCAACTTATTAATTGTTTAAATATATTCAACTATACAAATTAATGAATTTATTATATTTAAATTCACAAGTTAATGAGTTTATTATATTTGGTAAAAATTTTATGAAATATTCTATATCTATAACAATTAAATTAACAAGGAAAATGGTATTACAAGTATAAAAAAATACAATAACTATAAAATTTACCATTAGAGTGTGTCGTTATATTTTTAAATATTTTAAATTACAATCTTGAATATTCTAAATTATTAAATTATATTTGTTACTTGCTTTCACATTCTCTACTTTTTTAATACCATCAAGACTTATTTTTCAATATAAAATTCAAATTTATTTTAATACCAATAATACAATTAACTTTGTATATAGGGCAGTTCGAGTAAATGTAATTTTTTAAAATAAAAAAATTTCTTTTGCCCTATTTTTTAAGGTAGGTTCGCATATCAAATGATTTTCAAATTTCAATTTGATTATCTGACTATTAGTTTAGATCTATTTAGTTTTTAAATTTTTTTAGTTTTTTACGATTTTTGTTACAACATCCAACGAGAGGTAATTTCTAACAATTTTATACCAATCAATAATTTCTTAAAAGAGCCTAAACTTTATTTAAAATTGGTTCTAAGGTTTTAACTTTAGATGTATTCTCTCCAAAAAAAAATTTATTTATGACGTATCGGACTATTGAGCTAGTCAATTTGACTTTATACAATAGTCTTAAAATAAAACTAACAAATAAATCTATTTGCTTATTAGTTTTTAATTAATCAATTCTGTTTAATCTACACATTTTCTTTTAGTATGTCAAGAAAAAGTGGATATATGATATTATAACAGTTGGAATCAATATATTGCATAGAAAAAGTATGATTTTAATAATCTAAACTGATTTTTTATTTTTTTAATAAAGAAAATAACTTTCAATCCACTTACTTTCAAGATGTCAACGTTCTTATTATGGAATAATGATTAACCATAATTAAAAATTTTACACAAATGCCTTACAAAAATACCAATTTAAACTTTTAATTAGGAGAATGGTTTAGGCATATAAATGAATAATTAAATAATTTAGATAAAAGGACTAATCTTAAAATTAGAGATTTTGGTTAAAGTAAATCTAAGATTTCTTTAACATAATTAATTTGGATAGCAAGATAAAAAGGTAAGAGTTAATTAATTTCATTAAACATGATTACTAAAAAAAAGAAACTAAAAAAAGTAAGAATCAATTAAATTCAATAATGTGATTAATGAAAATAAAGAAACTAAAAAAGTAAGAATGAGTTAATTTAGCAAAAGGAAATAAAGAAACTAAAAATGTAATAATCAATTAATTTATTAAAATGATTAAAGGAAAACTAAAGAAAGAATAAATAAAATATTTGCAACATAAAAAGCAACAACTTGGACATTGGCTTGATGGTTTCAACGTTAGAAGCCTTGTTGGGAGGTCTCAACGTTGGCTTGATGGTTCAATTTGATTATCTTACTATTAGTTTAAATCTATTTAGTTTTAATTTTTTAGTTTTTTACATTTTATGGTACAATATCTAATGGGAGATCATTTCTATCAAATTTTTATCAATCAAGAATTTGATTTAGAATTTCTTAAAAGAGCCTAAACTTAATTTAATCAATCTTGTTCAATAAAAGAAATAACTCTCTACATTCTTACTTTCAAGATTCAATATGTGCTTATTGTTGAATAATGATTAACCATAATTCAAAAATCTAAACAAAGTACTTACAAAAATACCAATCTAAACTTTCAATTAGGAGAATGTTTAAGGCATAAAAATGAATAATTAAATAATTTAGATAAAAGGACTAATCTTAATGCGAGAGATTTTGGTAAAAGTAAATCCAATATTTCTTTAATATAATGAATTTGGATGCCAAGATAAAAAGGTAATAATCAATTAATTTCATTAGACACGATTAAAAAAGAAAACAAAGAAACTAAAAAAAGTAAGAATCAATTAAATTAATTAAATATGATTTATGAAAATAAGGAAACTAAAAAAGTAGAGTGAGTTAATTTTATCAAACATGATTGATAATGGAAAAAAGGAAACTAAAACTGTAATAATTAATTTTATTAAAGTGATTAAAGAAAAACAAACGAAAGAATAAGTAAAATATTTGGAAGACAAAAGCAACAAAACCTCGGCTGGCTTGGTGGCACTTACGCGGGAAGGTTTGGTGGGAGGTCTCAAGTTCGAGACCTTCTACCAGCCGAAAAGGTGCATTTTTTTGGAAATTCAAAAAATCGCCGGTCCGACGGTTTACCGATTCGATCCTGGTTCGCCGGTCTAATTCCGGTTCTGAGCGGTTCTTGGAATGCACAGTAAAATGCATAGAACCGGACCGGAGGCATGGCCAGTTTCCCGGTTCAACCGGTCGAACCGGCCGGTCCAGGTCCGGGTTTTAAAACACTACTTATATGGAATATAAACAATATATACGCATGCATTATTATGCACATGTATATGGAGTGTCATTTGTCAGCTTGCGTGTATTATTGGAAATGTGGACGACAAATAGGCTGCCCCCAGTTGCCACCCCCTCCTTCACCGACCCTGGCGGACCCCGGCCCACGACGGCTACAGGAAAAGGAAAAAATAAAGAAACAAAAAAGAGGGAGGGAAAAAAAAGAAATATTGCGTTATTTTGTATCAATGTAGGGAAAAAAAAAAAAGAAATATTGCATTCTTTTGAATCAATATCTCTTCTGCACACATGCTTAAAAAAGGGAAAAAAAAAAGTCGATAATATAATGCTAAACAAAATGTAAGCAACATATGTGGTATTCAGAACTAAAACGTCATTTTTTTCTCCTCCTCCCCCCTTTTCTCTCTCTCTCTCTCTCTCTCTCTCTCTCTCTCTCTCTCTCTCTGGAAATAAAAGATAAAGAAATATTAGTAACAAGAAATCTTTCCTTTTTCTACCATTTCCTTTGCTTATAAAAGCTGTTCTCATTCATGTCTTCAAATGCTTGGCTTGATTTTAGTACAAATGTGGTCCTATAGATGTTTGCAGACAGTTTAAAAGCAAACTTAACCACCAGAGCAGCAATAATTGGAAAAGAAAAGAACCGACTTTCTCAGCCAACAAAGCACATAACCATTTACAGTTAAGAAAACTTGTACAATCAACATGGCCTGGTTGCGCTTATGTACATTTGGTGATTAAAGAAAAAGCAAGTGATCTAACGAGATTATTGCATGGATACCAGCTTTCTGGTTCCAGAAATGAAAAGGACTAAAAAAGCAACCATTTTTTTTTATCCCTTCTCATCTTGTTACCTCGTTTTTATTCACAAGGCCAAAATGAAATCGAGTCCAAGTTGAACATCTAAGTTATCGAAGTCAAACTTAACTACATGTACCTTACAAAGTTGAACTTTTTGGGTACGATAAAAAATCTAAAATAAATCTCTAAAATAGATATCGATCTCAACTTGATGGTAGTTGATTAGTCGATAACTCAAGTTTATCTTTCCATTTTCTTCATATCTAAAATTATCATTATCATAAATATGTAGTTTTATAAACTAAAATAAATATCAAAGTAAAACCTAAAAATCATATATAGTTCAATTAAGCTTGAGTTGAGTATTTACTAGATTAAGATAGTCATGTTAGACTATTTGAACTCAACTTTAGTATTTCGCTAGACTATTTGAACTCGACTTTAGCTCGAAAATCAATCAAATTAATTAGGCTATACTGTCAAGCAAGTAAATCAACTCATTTGCACGCTTACTTTTGCCCTTGATTTTTGGCCTTCTTTTCACTCCTTTTTTAGATGCCTTCTTTTTGTTATTGAAATTATTGTACAATTTAAACATCCCTGCAAAAGAAGAAAGGAAAATGAACAAAAAAGAGAAGATCAGCCCTGACATTTTCTGATTCAAACTTTGCCGATTGCATTGGCTCCATCTCCATCTATACCAAAGCTATTTTCTTCAACCACTTGTGATTCCTTCACAAGTCCCTTAATTCTCAATCATTTTCTTCTTCTGACATAAAGAATGCCCTTTTCTTCACTTTAACACTTCTGACTTCTTCTGACTTCTTCTGACTTCTGTTCCTTTATTTGGCCAATGAAACATTAATTAGTTTTAAAAAGCGCATGCTCTTCTTTGTTTTCCCGTCAAATGTGTTTTAATGTTGTCTGATTATCTTTAATCTACCTTCTTGATTGGAATTATAGTATTTGGTTGACTGAAACAGAATATTAATAATAGCTCATTGGAGGTTCACATTTACAATTCTCAATGAATGCAATTTAATCTAAGAAAAATTGTGTAAATGGCCCACTCACGTTTATATATTATCTTTTTTAATCCGCTAACATTTAAAATGTGTCCCCAACATATAAAAAGCGTAATTGTTTAGTGATTTGTAATTCCATTTTCGACTATTTTTGCATGAAAATGTCGTTCACACCATATGCTACTAGCTTGGAAGGGTAAAAATTATAGGTGCACCATTTTTCCATAAAGGAAAAAAAAAAAAAAAGGGTACGAGTTCTTTTTTCGAACAAAACGGAGAAGAAGTTGAAACAAGTATCTATATACGAGGAATTTGGTGGGAGGGAAGTCACGCACTTCCATTTCTTAATCTCAATACAATAGCATTTGTAATAGTTGTGACATCTTAAAAAAAATCATTAAAATTTTTTTATATTTTCAATATGTTGGGAGACCGAAATGATAACTTGCGAACATGAGGGACTCATTTGTGCACTTTTCCTTTTCTAATTAGATCTGAAAATATTGACCGATAAGTGCGAGCTACATTGCGGTACATTTGTGTGTGTCATACTCTGTATGATGAAATAACTCATATTTTATACATCTCAACTAACAAGTAGCTTCTCTAACTTACCTTCTATTTTCTTATAAAATTTGTTTTTCTATACATGATTTTTTTGTTTTAACATTGTACACATGCAAATTTTAGGTGTGTTTTAATTTATTCTCTCTCTTGTGTAGCTATACATACAAGTGGAATAACAATCAAGACAAAGTTAATCTAATAACATTTCTAGTAAATCTTTTCTACACGGTATATAACTCAAGTTACACCGGTGAATCACAGTATACATATATACATACATGTAAATGTAACTAAAAATGGCTATATAAGTATTTTACTAATTTATGATTGCAAATAATTCAAGCCAAAATCGATCAATGGCTTTACTCAATTCGGTGTTGATTGAATTTGAGCAGCTCAATTAAGTTCTTAATCAGAACTCAAGTATAAAGATATTTGACTAGAAAGTTTGTTGAATTAAGTTGTATGATGAAATGCTTATTTTATCTAATCTTAAAAAGTATTTTAATTGTTATTTAATTTTTTTCGAGTTTAGTTAGGTTCAAACATGAACTTGAGCTCAATTTGTATATTAAGTGTTCAAACAAGCCATTGGAGTTTGCTTCAGTGGATGGGTCTTCCTCGTGCCAAGGTCTGGCATCTAAGAAAGGGAGGTGGATAATTTGATAGATGTAAGATCATGGAGCTACACCTCTAATTGTGTGTGGCAGAAATAGTTTGAGGGTACGCTTGGTTCATAAGATGATATAGGATTGGATATTTAATCCCATGTCATCCCATATTTGGTTGGTTTTTTTACATGATATTACTTATCTTACTTAACTACTTTAATCCCATAAACATGGAATAAAATAATCTCATGGGGGGTTGGTATTAGTTATCCTGAGATGAGGTTGTATGTGGGATAATAATAATTTAAACTAATTTAGTTATAAACATATCTTATAATAATCAAGATTAATATGTCGTCTTACTAAATTCTCCATTCAAAAATTGTTTTGTAAATTGTAACACGTTTGTAATTTTGTTCATATTATTATTTTATGTTTCCAATATTTTTTGTGTGTGTGGGTTTATATTTAGTTTTCAATTCCACTTTGAATTTATCATGATTTTATTTTCTCATATAAATCATTTTCATTTGCAAGTTTAAAATAAATCCAAAACTTAAATATCATATTTGATCTTTCTTTCTATTTAATTTTAATTTGTATATTATTCCTTCTTTTTATACTCTAATTATCTTTTTTTTTTTGGAGAACAACTAAAAAATTATTTTGATATAACTTAGATACGGAATATGGAAAATAGCATAAGTATTTTTTTACTTGTATTATGAAAAATTTTGATTTCTAACTTTTTTTTATTTTAAAAGGAGTAGATGCAAAAGTTTCAATTTATAATTTTATTGCTTATTTTTCAAAATAATTGAAATTGTACAAGTAGCCTTTTTTTAAATTTGAACAAGTATTTATGTTATTTTTGTTATCTATTTTTTAAATTTTACTTAATATTATATAATTTTGGTTACCTGCAGTACTCAACCCTCTTTAATCGGTGACCAATAATTGGTTAACAGACCAATGAAAGTTGAAAACGGTTGGACGAACCGTTACAAGCTCTTTCAATTAGGAATATGGGTGTATAAACCAACTAATTGGTCCATGCCCACCTCTACATGAAAGTTTTTTGGATCATTGTGGATCTTAATATGCATATTATATAGTGTTGATCATTATGTATTGTGTTGAATAATAATTAATTAATTTTGTTGTTTATGATTGTTGGGCTTCTATTTTGT
Organism: Mitragyna speciosa; assembly: GCA_024721245.1. Classification (NCBI taxonomy): domain Eukaryota; kingdom Viridiplantae; phylum Streptophyta; class Magnoliopsida; order Gentianales; family Rubiaceae; genus Mitragyna; species Mitragyna speciosa. The sequence continues at coordinate 2,173,287 of CM045556.1, read as the reverse complement.
GATTAATTGGGATCTTAAAGCTCCCAAATTTTTATTTAAAAAATTATTTTTTATTCTTAGTCTATTGTAGTAATGTATTTAATTATTATATATATTTTTATTGATATAATGATTCATATAATACCATTTGAACATTATTTTTTTGAATTATCAAATAAAAATAATAATTCGTCTCATTTCTATTTTTATATTTTATCATATTATAATTCTTATAATATTATTTGAATATGTGTTTGATTGTCAAGTAAAAATAATTATATAAATATATGGTACTTTACTCAATGAAATAATAATCTAATTTCCAACCAAATACAATGATGAAACTATTTCCTATGAAGTCTTATCAAATCCAGTACCAACCAAATACTGGATTGAAAATATTATCAATCTGAGAATGGCTAATCCTGAGATGAGTCATCCTATCTGTGAACCAATTGAACCCTGAAGTCATACCCAACACACTATTAGGAATCTCACCATATTTGTGTGAAGTAATATGCATTGTTGTAAAATATGAATTGTAGATAAAAAAAAATTGTTCAAACGAGTATGAGCTAAATAAATTTAAATTGAGTGCGACTCGATTAACCCAAAACTTGACATTCTGCCAAGAAAAGTAGATGGAATAGTAGGGAAAAGATAGGAGGATATACATATAACCATAAATAAGTATTTATTAATATATTTTTATTTTATCCAATTTCTACATATTTATTCTCAAAATGTAAAATGAATTTACATGACAATTAATCTTGACGGATAATCTCAATGAATGTGACTTAATCATACCTGCACCTAAGCTGGATATTTATCTCTGGATCGCTAATCTCTTTCTCTCTCACACAGAGTCACACACGGCCAGCACTACCACCACTATTTTCCACTCGCCATATCCTTTCTTCCATCATCATAACCTCTCTCTGTCTGTCTCTCTCTCTAAAAAGTACTACAATTATACATACGCCCATACATATACAACTGTGTAATTATGGTGTATTTATATATAGGATTCCCCTTTTCAATTTCGTGAATACACTCTGCTTTTTCTGCAAAAGAATTATTAAATTTTCTGGCCAACAAATCTCAAAAAAGCTCAAATAAAAAAGTTAGAGAGAGAGAGAGAGAATTCCCACAAAAAAAGATATCAATTATTTCCTTTCCCTCCTTTTTTTTCTCTCTCTTACTTTTATTTTTTATAAATCACTCAAACAATCATTTTTTTAAAATTGTTATTTGTATGTGAAAAAAATAAATATATAAATATATAAATAGTTGCCAGCTTTGCAAGCTCTTTTCCTTTCTTTCCATACCCCCTTTTTCTTTCCTTCTTTCTTTCTCTTTCTAAAAACCCATTTCACAACTTTCTTCAATTTCTTCAACCCATTTCTTCAATTATATCATCTCAAGACAGAAAGAATTTGCCATTTGTAGATTGATTGCATTTTTTCTCAGGTGAGTCTTTCAATTCTTGGATTTTTTTTAAATTAAGATCTATTGCTTTTCCGGAAATTTGGGAATCGGGTTTCTCTTCTATTGGATTTTCGCGTTGATCTGAGGTTAAAAGGTTTAATTAACATTATATTGGATTAATTAATGCTAATCGTGTGTTATAATGTGCTTATTTTGAGAAATAATCTTGTTTTTTTTTAATATTTTTTTTGGACGAGTTTGATTTGATTTGATTGGTTTGAACATGCTGAATTTCGATGTTATAATTTGTTGAAAGTGTTGTTTGATCTGTGGTTTTAGCAATGGGGATATGAAAAAAGAGAAAATTTTTGTATATCGAGCTTTCGAGATTATATTTTATTTTTTGATCAAATTTGTGGGGGTTTGAAAGTGGGTTCTTGAGATTTATCAATTTCTTGGAGGTTTTTAACCTCATCTGGTGAAGTTGGGTGCTTTGATCAGCTTTGATTGATTGAAGAGGTGGAAGTCAGTAAGGACATTAGGAGATGGTGATTGAAGAGAGAAAAGGGAAGCTTTGATGTAATTCTCGTTGAAGTTTACTGGTATCCAACATCGAAAGCTTTTGTCATGGTGGTTTGATACTTGGTTCTTTAATTCTGTTGAGAAGAAGGCGAGTTCAAGAGATAAAAGGACCAAATGCTGTTCAGAGGGATACTCGGGTGATGTGTTTATTTGGAGGCTGTTGGTGGGTGAAATGGTTTGATTTTATTGAAGGAATGTGTGTATTGAAAGCACAAAGCTGATCGTTTTGTATTAATCTGAAGTTGAGCTGGTTCAAGCTTGTTTTTTTCCCCAACAAAATGTTGTTCTGGATCATCAAAAGCTATACAGTGTGGTGAGGAAGAAAAATGCAGTGGCATAAATTTTGTCAAGGACCGCGGAGAACTTATCTGGCAAGTGAGATATGTTTACATATTGTGACTTCTATAGAACCAGTGATTTTCTAAGCCAAAAGGTTAATTTTTGCCGACTTCGCTCAGTTCATTCTTCCAGAATTTTGAATTATGATGCAGCATTATGTTTTTCTGTGGTAAAAATTGCTCTCTAAGCAGTTTTGTAGAGTACGGTCGAAACATATCGTGACAGGGCATGCTCATGAAGTACATGAGCAAACAAGATTCACAAGGAACTCATTGTGTGGTTGAGATTCCTAATAGATCGATGATCTCTATTTCTGATTTTTGAAGGGAGTATGCATGCCTTTTTTTAAGTAATAATTTGTTGTAGCTTTGTCTATTTGAAATGTATTTTCTAATAAATTGGTTCTACATTCGTTCAAGTTAATGGTAAATTTTGTCACCAATCCTTGAAACTACAATTAAAGTTTTCACTCTAAGCCTTTATTTTTACTGTTACAAAGAACAAACTAGCTTCTGCAGTTTGTATCCCAGGATCATCTATTGCTTATTTTATTATCTCAACGTTTACAAACTTCTGTATTCTGCACTATCTTCCGATGGAAAGGCATTCCATGAGATTAGAAATGAAAACAAGCTTTATAGTGGAGAGCAAGAGAATAACGGGAGAAATGAATGCCAAGATATATGAGTAATAAAGTTTTTTTTTTCTTTTCATTATCTTCAAATTGAAAGTGAATGATGACGGCTGTATAGTCTTATTGTGTTTCTAAGACTTAGGAAAAGCTTGGATATACCCCCCCACCCCCTCAAAAAAAAAAAATATTAGATGTTTGAAAGTACTAGACTATTCATTGTCATCTTAGTGAAAATGTTGGTTTGCAGATGTTGAAAGTCATTGTTACTCATCCTTAGATTTGTATTAAAAACAAGTATTTAGGTGTTGAAAGTCATTCATTACTCATCCTTAGATTTGAATTAAAGACAAGTACACTTATATTCAGAAAACTTAATCTAAGAAGTGACCAACACGGCTTTTATTGCCCGGCATGAGTAATTGCCTATCTAAAGACTTCAGAGACATGCATATGCTTTGCTATATCACTAGTTTTATGCAATACATGGACAACGTAAAAATAACCTTTACCTCAAGAAATGTCAAAATTTAGGAGTTATGGATTCATGGATAGAGAAGTTACATTCCTCTTTGCATTTTAGTTCTCTACAATGAATGTCTCAAGCAAGCAATGATCAGTTAAGAAATGGATTCCTTTAGGCCTTCATGGTGAGCTCTATAATGTACATTGACAACCATTGTGTCTCTTATTGGGAGTTGAGCATTTGGAAAGTAAGAGACTTTGTGCTTTAGTCATCAAAGAAAGAACTGGAAAACAGCTTGCTGTCCCAGCGGTTTTCTGGTTTGTTTCCCTGCAAGTTGAAGTGAAAAGAGCATTTGATGACCATGGCATTGGAATCAAAAAGTTTAATAATGTACCGGGTGCTGAAGCAGTGTCACGATTTGGTTTTGAATTTAATGGACTGCATATTTCAAAAAGAATGTGTGCCCTTGAGCCTGATAGGGGGATCTAATGGTCAGCAGTTCAGCTGCACGTTTTTGAATTTGCAGCCCTTCATCTTCATATGTGACCTTGTGGCCATTATTAAGAGGCCACTCACATACGTAAACTTTGAAGCTGTTGCTATTCAACAAAGCACATAAACATAAAGGGTTCCATTGTAGAAGCATTTGATGGGCAGGGAGAATTTTTTATCACAGGAGCTGCAAAAGGTGTCACTGAAGGTAGCAAGTTATCCTTCAGGTTTGATGTCCTATTATTAATAGAAAAAGGCTTAGTTGTCTAGAATTGTGTTCTTGTTAAGCATAATTATCTTGTTGAACTTACTGAAAAAAATATCCAGCTTCTTGTTGAAGACGACAACTTTCGGGTGATGTTTAGTTTTCAGTTTGTTTTCTTTTGCCTACTTTTCATGAATGGGATTTAGTTTCTTGAGTTACCAAATTCATGATATTCTGGTGTCCTTTGTAATGGATGATATCTGTCTCAACTAACCTTTGACGTACTTAGTTTCTTTACAAAATCATGATATAGAACTTGCAATTTGAAATTTGATTTTCTACCTTGTTAACTTTTTTTCTGCTCATTTTGTTTAGCTGCTGTTGTTCAGAACTTGAAGACTGCTGAATTTATAATATTTTAAAGTATTGTTCGCTACTTTCTTGGAAGAGTTGAGTATAAGAAGCATTTGACAAAATGTCTAGCTCTGTGAAAGCTTTAGAACCTGCATTTCAGGGAGCGGGTCAGAGAATGTATCCTAAATGGAACTGCACTAGCTGATTAAACTGATCTTTTAATAATTTAAGTTATCCCATGTATCGCATGAAATATGAAACTGCACACACGTTGCAATGAGATGTTTTTTCTATGTTTGTTTTTCTGATTCCATTTTGTGCTAAATATCTTTTTTGTTGGACTATTCCATTTTGTTTGAACTTAATATTTGCCATAGAGGGACGGAGATTTGGAGAATTGAAAACTTCCAACCAGTTCCTTTGCCAAAATCTGATTATGGTAAATTCTACTCGGGCGATTCATACATTGTCTTGCAGGTGCATATGAATTTCAATGTTTCTTTTTTTTTTTTCTAATCTTATTATGGTGCCTCATATGTACAAATTGACTATTTTATAACTGAAGTCAGAATTTAGATTTTTTTATCCTGATTTAATATTGGATCCACTGAAGTGATAAGAATTGATAGCCTTCTTTCCATTTACACTTTCAGACATCACCTGGCAAGGGAGGTGCATATTTATATGACATACATTTCTGGCTTGGAAAGGACACTAGCCAGGTATTATCTTCCTTATTTCTCTTTTCGTGGTTTAATTAATATTTCTTACATCAAATCTAACTGTCATTCTGAAACTTTGGTACAGGATGAAGCTGGAACCGCTGCTATCAAAACTGTTGAACTTGATGCAATTCTTGGTGGGCGTGCTGTACAGCACAGGGAACTCCAAGGTCACGAGTCTGACAAATTCTTGTCATACTTCAAACCTTGTATTATTCCGCTGGAAGGTGGTGTGGCATCTGGATTTAAGAAACCTGAGGAAGAAGAATTTGAAACACGGTTATATGTGTGTAAAGGAAAACGTGTTGTAAGGTTGAAGCAGGTACAGAAGAATTTAGATATTGTTCACATAAGCTCTTTTGCTGGTCTGATTGAGCTCTTTTCCAGTAGGCCTAAACTTGTTTTCCTTTTTCCTAGGTACCGTTTTCTCGGTCCTCACTAAATCATGACGATGTGTTTATTTTGGATACCAAAGATAAAATATTTCAGTTCAATGGTGCAAACTCAAACATACAAGAGAGGGCCAAAGCACTAGAAGTAATTCAGTTTTTGAAGGACAAGTACCATGAGGGGACATGTGATGTTGCAATTGTCGGTATGTACCTTTTTGGCTTTTCTATTCTTATTCTGTTCCTCTGGTCATTTAACTTGCCAAAACTAATTAGATTATTTGGGGTATGGTTTCATCTATTTGTTTCTCTTTATTTTGACATTTCTTCCTGTGTTTTAGATGATGGAAAATTGCAGACAGAGTCAGATTCTGGTGCATTCTGGGTCCTTTTTGGTGGGTTTGCACCAATTGGCAAAAAGGTTGCTGGTGAAGATGATATTATTCCAGAAAAGACTCCTCCGAAACTCTATAGGTAATTTTCCCATCTGTAGTGACCTTTTCGTCCTTGTTCATTTTATGTTGTTTGCCTTTCTTTTAATTGGAAAGCATTTGTGACGTCCTGTTGTTAATTGTTGTTCACATTTAGCACAAGCTCTGTTAGAAACAAATTTGAATCTCAAGAGAAGATATTTTTGTTGATCATTGTGAATATGCCATGTTTTATGTTTTTTTGGTTTGAAATCCAGGTTTCTGGTACATATGGAAAAGCTGTGAGTAATATTGATCAGCCTCTGGCTGAATCTAGGAATCTATAGAATTTGCATGTTTGGAGTGGTGAAAACTGAGAACTTTTGTATGAAAAGTTATGGCCAATTGTATTTGATGGTTTTGGGGCTTTCAAACTTGTTAGAATATATTCCTTTTACACCGTCCTTGTTCAAAAAGATGTTGGAGATTTTATACATTATTATGAGCTGGATTTGATTGATTGTCATTTGATCTTCATTGAATAGCACGTATTATTACAGTTACTAATGATAACAAGGTCTTTTGGTGGTAAAAGGTGGTAGTTGGTGGTCTGATAATTTACTAAAGGTTCTGTGACATCAATAAAATGTCTCTTCATAGTGTGAGTGGTGTTCAACATCCTCCTGTACTCAGTTTGAAGATTTTGTTTAATTAGTGTCCCCCCCCCCCCCCCCCCCCTTCCTCTCTCTCCTTCCTCTTTTTTTCTTTTTTCTCTGTCACTTCTTCCACCATTTCTCCTCAAAATTCTTTGTGGTAGATCAACACCCTTCGATTCCATTTTATTCTTCTCTTCTGTGGGTTATTTTTTGGTTCTTTGATAATTCTTACTTTTTCAATAATCAGAAATGACAATAGATGGGAAGTTATTCTGATTTTTTTTTTTTTTTTTGTTCTTTGATTTCATTGTCATTTTTTTATCTGGCCTATCAGTTCATCCACACACTTGCTCTAAAATTATTTTTGTCATTTTTATGGAAAGCCTTCACAAGTCCACCGAGCCAATGCCCTTTCTGCATCTCTGGAAAGGTTCTCTTTATTTTTAGTTTCCTGCTGAGGGCATTTGCCCTAGAAAGGGTGGCTCCTTTGAATGGCCTAGCTGTTTCGTTTGCTTCTTACTTAGTCCTCTAGGACTCTTGCTGGATCCATGATGTAGTCAACAAAAGGCTGGAAAAACAAAATTAAAGCTTTTCATTATTGTCTTCAAACTTTGTGTTGTATTAGTTGTCTTAGAAGTGTTATTTTGAACTTTAGGTCTAAGGCTAAGTTACATGGACTCGGGTACAAGAGTTGGGTACGGATACGTGTCCAAGTGTCAGACTTGTCAATTTTCTAAAATTAGGATACGGCGACACCGCCAAAGAGTCGAATATGGGTACGGGGTACGGGGATATGGTTTTGAATTTTATATATATTTTTAATTTTTAGGATAATTAATATGAAAAATATGCTCCACAAGAGAAAAATGAAACAAAGATGAATAATTAACTATGGTGGTTTTAATTTTGAAAAAGAGTTTTATATATTTATTGTAATACACTTAATTTTTTATTTTTTTAAAGTCATTTATCTGTTGTTCTACAAAATAATAAAATATCTAATATATTAAATGCCATTATTATTAAGAAATAGAAAAAAAAATTATAAATTTTAAGCTGATACTTTAAAAAAATTATGCCATTGATATATATTTATATAATACATAAAAAATTTTAAACAACTTTCATGATAAAAAGTCACAAACAAGTTTAAATTCTAGGAGTTTTGGACTCCAACGTGAATAGCAGAAAAAGATTCCCATGTGAATAGAAAAAACCTGT
>CM045556.1:2098503-2165310 GCA_024721245.1 Mitragyna speciosa | reverse complement strand
GAAAATGTGTTAAATGTCAATTACATGGCGATGTAATACACGCACCTCCTTCGGAGCTCCACAGTATGACTGCTCCTTGGCCTTGTTCAATGTGGGGAATGGATGTGATTGGAACTATCGATCCTCCTGCTTCGAATGGTCATCGATTTATCCTGGTGGCGATAGAGTACTTCACTAAATGGGTCGAAGCCGAGTCTTACAGGCACGTGACTAAGAAAGTGGTAGCTGATTTTCTGAGAAATCACATTATCTGTCGTTTTGGGATACCAGAGACATTGATTACGGATAACGCGAAGAATCTCAACAATGACGTGGTAGATGGGTTGTGTGAGCAGTTCAAGATCAAGCATCGAAACTCCGCCATTTATAGACCTCAGATGAATGGAGCTGTAGAGGCTGCCAATAAGAATTTGAAGAAGATCATCCGGAAGATGACGGATACGCATCGAGATTGGCATGAGAAGTTACCTTATGCATTGTTGGCATACAGAACTGCTATAAGAACTTCTACTGGGGTGACCCCATATTCCCTTATGTACGGGATGGAAGCAGTATTGCCAGCGGAAGTTGAGATTCCTTCTCTGCGTATATTGATGGAAGCTCAATTAGAGGAAGCTGAATGGGTCAAGGAACGTCATGAGCAGTTGGCGTTGATTGATGAAAAGCGATTGAATGCTATTTGCCATGGGCAGTGTTACCAAAGGCGAATGGCCCGTGCCTATCAGAAGAAGGTCAAACCCCGTCAATTTGAAATAGGAGACAAAGTTCTGAAGCGAATTCTTCCAATCCAGGAGGAGGCAAAAGGAAAATTCGCTCCAAATTGGCAAGGTCCATTCATTGTCAAGAAAGTGTTATCAGGAGGAGGCCTTGTCCTGGCCGAAATGGATGGTCAGGTCTTTCCCCAAATCATTAATTCAGACATCGTAAAAAGGTTTTATATTTGATTTCGTAAATTCTCTTTTAGATAATTTTATTGCAAGAAGAAGATGGGCTAAAGGCGGGCCTTTTTTCTTTTCCATAAAACAATCCTTTACCCTCGTTCTCCCCTTTGAGCTTTCAGAATTTATAATTTCGTTTGGCTCGCCCACTTGAAAGTCGCATCCCACACCCAGATAACTTTTTGCACTAAATTTATCCCACATTTGAAGCAAATTCTTTGTCTTGATTTTTATCCCATACTGGGGCAAAAAAAAAAGAAAAAAAAAAATGAAACAAATCTTGTTTGGGAAAGGGAAGGAGAGCCCCAAAAGCAAATGACAATGTTAGAATAGATTTTCTTAAGGAAAAACGATTGGTCAATACTGGGATAAAACTTTTGCAAGTGCGACCCCAAGACAAATCAGCTCCCTCCCAAAGTCTACTTTCCAACCTTAACATTTCTGACACCTCACCTGACCTCATTACAAAAGTCGAGAATGTTACCGACCTCCATCTTTATCTTGCAATAATTTTTAGAACGGAAATTTGCAAATCAAAATGGCATATGATGTTAATATATTTATCCCGAATCATCAAGGGAAGATTGTCTTACTGATGCCAAATTTTTTGAATACTATTCTGTTTTAATGATGAGGGGAATGATTGCCCAGAACTTGAATGTTGTTTGTTCTCATCCTACTCTACAAAGGCGAAAACCCGAAAGGGCGCCTCCAAAAAAAAAAAAAAAAAAAAAAAAAAGAGAAAAAGGGTGGGGGACACCACAGTGAAAACCCGAAAGGGCGCTGTGGTTGGGAGTTGCAGTTAAAGGCTAGCAGGCGAAGAAGTCCGGATACAGGCATTGGATTTGAGTTTGTTGAAAGCTGGTAACTATAGTTACTTGAGATTTTTCTTCGGCATTGATCGTCTGGTGACTTTCAGAGTTCGAACAAGACGACACCTAAAGGATCATAATGGCAGTTGTTTCAGGGCTGTTCCCTGAAAATTCATTTCTCCAACCAAGCGTAACGGTTTCTATTTAGTATCTATTTATTTATTTTCTGTAGTTAAAAAATTTTTTGCATGTACTTTATTTATAAAATAAAAAAAATAAAAAAAATAAAAAAAAAAAAGTTCGTACATTACTGCATTTGAAATATTTTAACAAATTCATGTTTTGAAATTTTGGCGTTTGATTTATGGAATAAAAGACAATGGCAATCCTAAAGTTATCGAAAATCAGAAGTATACACCGATTGAGCAATTATTCGGGGCACTGGAGCTAAGCCGCGAATCAGAATTCATTGAATGCGGAGAACTCGCGGGACATGAAAGCAAGAAGTCGTATCAAAGATTCAAAAGGGCAATACTCATGTTTATATGTACCAGTTGTCTGAAGGGATTGTCAGGTGGTGGCATTGTTTTTTTTGACAATTATATCTGCTTTCTCTATTTTGCAGATGAAGTTACATTACCGTCATTGAGGGTCTTTATTGAAAATTTAAACTGGGGCAAATTTTTTGAGAAAAAATTTGATTTTTCATTGATTATGATGCTTTGAGTTTAAAGCAAAATGTTGCGAAAGATTGATTACACTGGGGCAAATTTTTTTGAGAAAAATTTGATTTTCGAAGTTGATTATGATGTTCGAGTTTAAGACAAAATTAATTTACATTGGGACAAGTTCAAAAGAAGACAATGAATTGATTTCATTTGATTTATATTGCAACAAATTTTCTAAAAAAAAAAAAAAAAAAAAAAAAAAAGAGAAAGGATTGATTGCAAGTGGATTTTCACGTTGCACAAGTCTCAAGTTTGAAAGGCATGATTTTGAAATCATTTGATTCCATACACTGGGGCAAAAAATTTTTAGAAAAATTTTTGACAATTTTATCAATTTAGACATTACATTTTATGATTCCTGGCAGCCCAGGGTCATTCTGTTTACTTTCTCAAGTTGGCAGCCCAACTTTGCATTCATCAACCTTGGCAGCCCAAGGTCATGCATCCGTCCAGCAACCTGGTCGGCATCTTTTATTTATGTTTCAAGTCTGGCAGCCCAGACATTGCATTTATGACTCCTGGCAGCCCAGGATCATTTATTTACTTTCTCAAGTTGGCAGCCCAACTTTGCATTCATCAACCTTGGCAGCCCAAGGTCATGCATCCGTCCAGCAACCTGGTCGGCATCTTTTATTTATGTTTCAAGTCTGGCAGCCCAGACATTGCATTTATGACTCCTGGCAGCCCAGGATCATTTATTTACTTTCTCAAGTTGGCAGCCCAACTTTGCATTCATCAACCTTGGCAGCCCAAGGTCATGCATCCGTCCAGCAGCCTGGTCGGCATCATTTATTTCTGTTTCCAAGTCTGGCAGCCCAGACCTTGCATTTTATGACTCCTGGCAGCCCAGGATCATTTATTTCTGTTTCCAAGTCTGGCAGCCCAGACATTGCATTTATGACTCCTGGCAGCCCAGGATCATTTATTTACTTTCTCAAGTTGGCAGCCCAACTTTGCATTCATCAACCTTGGCAGCCCAAGGTCATGCATCCGTCCAGCAGCCTGGTCGGCATCATTTATTTCTGTTTCCAAGTCTGGCAGCCCAGACCTTGCATTTTATGACTCCTGGCAGCCCAGGATCATTTATTTCTGTTTCCAAGTCTGGCAGCCCAGACCTTGCATTGATGACTCCTGGCAGCCCAGGATCATTTATTTACTTTCTCAAGTTGGCAGCCCAACTTTGCATTCATCAACCTTGGCAGCCCAAGGTCATGCATCCGTCCAGCAACCTGGTCGGCATCTTTTATTTATGTTTCGAGTCTGGCAGCCCAGACATTGCATTTATGACTCCTGGCAGCCCAGGATCATTTATTTACTTTCTCAAGTTGGCAGCCCAACTTTGCATTCATCAACCTTGGCAGCCCAAGGTCATGCATCCGTCCAGCAGCCTGGTCGGCATCTTTTATTTATGTTTCAAGTCTGGCAGCCCAGACATTGCATTTATGATTCCTGGCAGCCCAGGATCATTTATTTACTTTCTCAAGTTGGCAGCCCAACTTTGCATTCATCAACCTTGGCAACCCAAGGTCATGCATCCGTCCAGCGGCCTGGTCGGCATTTGTTTATTTACATTTTCCAGTCTGATAGTCCAAACATGGCATCTAACTCATCAATATTTATTTTTGTCCAGCAGATTGGAGTTATTTTATTTTGTCTATTAGTTTAAGCACTTTATTAGGTCTTGCAGTTTATCGCTTTATGTTATCCTTATTCAGCAGTTCGAACATTGCGTTTTCTTCTCCATTTGTAAAAATAAAAATAAAAAAAAAAAAAAAGAGAGAAAGAGAGAGAGATTTTGAATGCTTGTGTTACCAATTGCAGTCATGTTATCATTCCCATCAACAGTTTACCTACATTCGAACTACGTTTTGACCTGATTTCCTCATGTGGAATACGTAGGCAGCTCTTAGGGAGCCCGGTCATTCTTTCTGCATTTCTTACATTTATCTTTACGGGAGTCAAGGTATTTGTATTTCATTCATAGGTGAGTCAAAATTTGGTTTCGTCTACGTCTTTGTCTGGAACCTCTTTGAGCTTCCGACAAAGAGGGGCAAGCTGTAGACACCAAATTTTGACACACACTTTGTAAAAATATGTGTGTTACTTTATTTTAGGGGACTTTTTTTTTATTTTTCAGGGGTCAATTATAATTTTTGTGTACATTACGTCTAATTTGTCACATCAGGGGCAAAATGGTAATTTCACTATGTAAATATTAGTTTATTTTATTTTATTTCCTAAATACATGATTTTACTATTTTTATTATTATTTATAATTTTAATAATTTTTAGGAGTCATCTAATATTTATTTAAAATTTTAGCATTTTAAGTCTAATGGCACGTTTTTCAATGCACTATTTTTATGAGAATTTTCAAGTGAAAAATTTTATATATGCATTTTGAATACTCATAAATTTTCTGTAAAAATCTCATAATTTTTAGAGGTCGTTTAGTATTTATTTAATTTTTATCTTTTTGTTTATTAATGGCACGTTTTCCAATGCACTATTTTTATGAGAATTTTCAAGTGAAAAATTTTGTATATGCATTTTTGAATACTCATAAATTTTCTGTAAAAATCTCATAATTTTTAGAGGTCGTTTAGTATTTATTTAATTTTTATCTTTTTGTTTATTAATGGCACGTTTCCCAATGCATTCCTTTTATGAGAATTTTTTCGAGTGAATTTATTTATGCATAGCTCATATATTCATGAATTTCCCGTATAAATTTCATGATTTTTAGAAATTTTTAATATTTATTTTAATACTTTGTTATTATTATTTGTTATTATTATTTTTCTATTAATCGCACATTTTAATGATATGTTAATTTTTAAATTTTTGTAGTAAATTTTATTTATCCGTTTTATAACTATAAATTTCAGTATTTTTCTTGGTAATTTTAGAGACTCTAATATTTTTATTTTTATTTTTATTTTATTCTATTTCATTTTTGTTTTCCTTCATTTTCCTCCTCAAAAAAAAAAAAAAAAAAAAAAAGCTGCGTGTAGCAGCCTGCTGCTACTGTAGCAGTATGGCTGCTACCAGAACAGCAGCATGGCCATACTTTCAGCCATACCAATCACTCAACCACTCTTTGTTTAATCCCATCACACACCATTTTCACTCTCTTCTCTCTCAATCAGATTCACCATCCCTGCCTCTCCTTCACCAGAAGACATTCAGAGACATTTTCACTCACAGACACTTCACCTTTCACGCCCAATTCACAGACACGCAAAAACACACTTTCACTTCACCTGCACACACTCACTCTCTCCTTCACTCTCTTCTCTCTCGGCCTCCCAACTCTCTCTGCCTCCTCCTCCCAACTCCCCTGCAAACACTCACACACACGACACACACAAATCAATTGCACTCACTCGCTACACAATTGCACACACCACATTTCACCACTCTCACATTTTTCCCTCACAGCCTTCCCTCCCAAAAACACACAGCATTCACCTGCAAATCGCATACATTCCATCACACACCAGAGGCACAACACCCTTGCAAAGACACAAACAAACACTCACAATCACATACACCAGACCTGCACTTCACACAAGCACACATACAACACATACACCCAACTCCAGTCACACACCAGAACACAAAGCACGCACCACATTTCACCACTTTCACATTTTTCCCTCACAGCCTTCCCTCCCAAAAACACACAGCATTCACCTGCAAATCGCATACATTCCATCACACACCAGAGGCACAACACCTGCAGCAAAAACACACAACACAGCACACACTTCACACACAATCAGAAGCTACACTTGAATCCACATTACACATACCACATTCCAAAAACAACACAGGCACACACACATCCCTGCATAGACAAACACACACCATAAACACACACGCACTTCAAACCTGTACACAAAAACATCCACAGACACAGACACAAAGCACACACCAGACACGTCAATTTCCACCTGCAAAAAAAAAAAAAAAAAAAAAAAAAGAGACTCTCCTCTGTTGCCAGCACCACCACCACTGCACCGCCGGACGCCATCCACCGCAACCAACTCGCCGCCGCTGCCACTGGGAGCACTACCACCGCTGGACACCGTTCCCAATCAAGAAATCAGGTAAGTCCATTACCTCCTCTTTCAATTCGATCTTAATTGTTGAATTTATGCTGAATTTGTTTTTTGTTTTTTGAGCAATTGAGTAAAAACAAAAGAAAGAAAGAATGGAGAGGGGAGGGAACAGAGAAAGGGGGCCGGGAATTTGAGATAGAGACCGAGAGAAGGGAGAGATAGAGAGGGACTGAGAGAAGAGAGAGATAGACAGATAGAGAGAGAGAGAGACCGGCGAGAGAGAGAGACCGGCGAGCAGAGAGCCGGACAGCAAACCGGCGAAGGAAGGAGACGGACCAGGGGAGGAAGGAGAAGATCAGAATCGGGGGAGAAGAAGGAAAAAAAGAAAAGAGAGAAAAGAAGAAGAAAGAAAGAAGAAGGAAAAAAGAAAAGAAGAAAAAGAAAGAAAAGAGAGAAAAAGAGAGAAAAAAAAAAAAAAAAAAGGAAATCTGAAAAAAAAAAAAAAAAAAAAAAACCCGAAATCAGCCGAAAAAAAAAAAAAAATGTTTTGGTGAAACTACGTCGTTTTGACGTAGTTTCACTCAAAACTACGTCGTTTTGGTTAGTTAGTTTTTTTTATTTATTTTTAATTAACAATAGGTATTTATTTTATAGTACTTATATTTTCAGTAATGCTACTGTGGCCCTGAAAATGCTTGATTTGTGCATTTAAATTTCTGTTTATTGTAGATTGACCCCCATAATTTAATTTTCTTTGCAATTAGGTCCCGATTAATTGCATTTAGGTCCCTCAACTTTTAGATAATTATAATTTTGCCCCCCTACGTTTTTTAATTTTTCATTTTGACCCCTATATTTGTCGGTAATTACATTTTGACCCCTATAATTTTTCTGGAATTGCAATTTTACCCTCTGATATTTATGAAAATTGCAATTTTGCCTCCCAAACTTTCTTTTATTATATTTTAGGCTTTAAATGTTACTGAAAATTGCATTTTTGGCCCTTATACATTGCTGGAAATTCCATTTTTGTCATAAAATGTTGCTGGAATTCTATTATAGTCTTTGAATATGGCTGGAATTTGCAATTCGGTCCATCATGTTGCTGGAATTTTGCATTTTTGCCCCTAAACCTTGCTGGAATTTCATTTTGCCATTATATTTTTGCTGGAATTACTTTATTGTCCTCCAATGTTGCTGGAATTTATATTTTTGCTCTCCAAATAGCTAAAACTTGAAATTTTGCCTTTAAATGTTTGCTGAAAATTGTGTGTTATTTAATAAGCTTGCTGAAATTGTGTTCTTGGCTTTAAATATTGCTGGAATTTTTTATTTTTGGGCATTATACTTGTTGAAAATTACATTTTAGCTTTTAAATTTGTTGTAAACTATGTCATTATCTTAATTAGGGTTTGAAATTATAATTTTACCTTTTTGTTCCTCATAAATTACATTTTTCACTTTAGAATATTGCTTAAATTTTCACTTTTAATCCAAATCTTATAATATTTTATTTTTGTAAAAAAAAAAAAGTATTAATTAAAATTAGTTAAGTCCTCAAAGCTTTAAATTATTTCTTTTTACATTTTCTTTATTTATTTTTATCAAACTTATAATTAATGTTCTAGAATGGGGTCTTGTTAGTCTAATTAATGTTCAAATTAGTCTCTCTATTTCCCTTTTAGTTATTTTAATAATTCTTATTTGAGGTGTTAAAATTTCAATGTATGTATTATTGTATTTTATCCTCTATTATTATTATTAGTATTATTATTAGTTTTATTTTATTTTATCTTTGTTGTTTTGCTTTATTTATTTATTTATTTACTAATTTATTTTTACTTAAACAATTTTCATTTTTCTCCTAAATGATTAATTATTGTTATCATTATTTTTCTTTCTCTTATTTTGTTTATTATTGCTATAATTGTTTGAATTATCATAGCATGTTCATAGTGATCGGTAGAAAATTATTCAATTAGTGATTGATTTATTAAATAGTGATAATTTTGACATGTTTGTTCATTTTAGTAGCCATTTATACCGGGTTTACGAATGAGAGGTACCTCGATTACCCTTCCAATATTTCTTTTTATGTGCTCCTACGTGCTCCTATGTGTTTTTATGTATCTTTGTGCTTATAATTTTATCCATGTGTGAATGTTTATTTATTTATCTATGTCGTATTATTTACTCGAATTTAATTGTTGATTATTCAAAAAAATGTAATAGATAGGTAACATTCTATTTAGTAAAAATTTCTTTGTATTTAGATAGTGAATGTAATAGATAGTTTATGTTTTATCTATTTAATTAAAGCCTATGTATTTTAGATAGAAAGTGTAATAGATAGGTTAGATAGGATATCTTTTATTCTCTTTCCATTTTTTAGATTGTAATTAAGTTATTCTCCGGTGTAATAGTTAGGGCTTTGTGTGCTATGTGTGCTATGTGTTTATGTGTTTTATTCGCTTTCTTTAGGATTTTGCATCTAGAATATCATGTTTATGTGTTATGTGCTCCTATGTGCTATTATTTGCTTTTATGTGATTATTGCTTTAATACATGCTTTATTTATTTACTTGCTTTAATTATATATGTGTATCGTCGCCACACTAGTCCAAAGCTAGTTGTGGTTAATTCCGATTTCTTCTCTAGTCCAACGCTAGCGGAGAACTTATAGAAAATAGGCTAGTCCAATGCTAAGCCTTTAGGTCATTTTAGCATTAGGAATATTTTTTGTATGCATTTCATGACATTTCACACACATTTTATCTTTTTAGGCTTTTCCCATTTTCTATGAGTTTTTTTTATATATATACTTTATAACTTGTTACTTATTTTAACATCTATTTGGTGCATAATTTTTAGATTCCACTACACATAGAATTTTAGGCCATTTGCATGATTTAGACTAAGAAATAGTCATCTACTCACGTGGGAAGCGATGGCGTACATGTCGTTCCCCCCTCCGTGAGTAGAAACAGTTAGTCACGAGTTTATTAGTTCCCCGTACCCGTTATGTTGCATTCCTACTCTCTTTGATCATTTACTACCTATATTACTATTTTCCTTTTCTTTTGCATTTCATTTTGCATCTATACTCGTGACTCCATCGAGGTCTAGACTCGAGTTTCGCAATTAATGCGATAATCCCGACCAAACCTCAATGGAATATTTCGTCCCTTATCGATATCCATTTTTTAGGATTAGATTTGCATTCATATAGTTGCATCCAAATGTGATAAAATCTTAGGGTTATATTAGGAAAATTTAGACTAAACCTCGCAACTAGTTTCGGCTAGGTTGAAAGGGTGCCTTAGGCACGAGCCTTTGCCTTCCCTTTCTTCAACTGTGACTCCCGAACCTTTTTCTCTTGTTTTCAAAAGACCTGGAGTCGTCTAAAAGGGTTTTTCTTGTTTTTCTTATATTTTTCCAAAAATCATTTCTTTAAATAAATAATTTCCAAATTTTTTCCTTCCACAAAATATTTTCGGGTGACTTGGTACACCAAAACTCAATACCAAGTGGCGACTCCTTTTTCACTAAAAACCCTTTTTTAGACTCTATTTTCGGGCCCAAAAATCGTCGCATTTCAAAAGTCCCATTTTAGGCCCTTTTTCTTTTATTTTTTAAAGTAAAGCATTTGTTTTGTCACATTTTTATCGAATCATCTTTTACAAAGCATTTTCAAAAATTAGTTTTTACAAAAAATTTACACGCTTTTTTAATAACCACAACACTACATTTAATACTTCCTTTTCCCTTTTCCCGACATCTTCTTTACACTTTCTATTTATTTTCGAAAAATGGGGCGCGACACTTAGGAAAACATTTTACATGGAAAAAGTCATTTCTTCTATATTTGGTATTTAAATGACAATGTGAAAATTTTTTTAAACAAATTTTTTTTATTTTTAATATTCTCAATATGTATTAAAAAGGCTAATAACAATTCAATTCATGCTTAAAAAATAATTAGAGTCAAGTTGAGATTGTTTTATTTAAAATTAATCTATAAAATAATATAATAGTAGAGTATGTATAACTATAGATATATTATTGTGGGATCCAAAATGAAAAGAAAATGTTTGAATAATAATTAAAAATGATAATTAGTTTGGTAAATAAAATTAGAATAGTAGGCGTTTAAAGTTTAATGTCACTCTTGAACTTTTCGAAAAATAACTTACCCTTATTAAGTCCGTAAGTTATTTTCAAACAAAGGGAAGAAAATTGAAAAATATTTTACATAGAAAAATATTTTCTGATATTTGACACCAAAAGAAATTATGAAAATATTTTCTAAAAAAATATTTCCAGTTCAACCAAACATACTGTCTTGATTAGAATGTGGAATCAAGCAAGTCTTTCCATCATTACTTTTTTTTTTTTGGGTTATACCCATTTAATACCCGTTTTATCGTATTCAGGCCACGGTCGGCTATGAATCAGTTTAAGCGGCTAAACCATTGATATTCGAACCGTAAAGGTAATTTATTGTCTATTCTAAAGATAGACCTATTTTTTTAAACAAATTAAAGAATTTAGTTAATGTAATTACAATAATTATTTTTTGTACATACTTTTCTCAAATACCCTTTATTAATATTAGATCCTTCTTTTAAAATAAAAAGCACATATTATTGTATTGTTCTTGGAACTTAAAGTATTTTAGTTTTTCAATGTATATTAAATATGGGTATGTTAGTAAAATTACAAGCTAATTACTCTCCATTACTTTTATCTTGAATTATGAATTCACCTATCCATAATTGAATCATCAATTACCAATAAACAAGCCACCATGCAAGGCATACACCACGTGACTTTGCTCTTTCCCTTTTCTCCTCATTAATTTTTTTTTTCTGGGTGAAGAATAAATGATCAAGTAACATAGCATCCATCCTTTCATATTAATATTATGTAAAAATAACTACTTAATATTATGCGAAAAGAACTGCTGAAGATGCCCAATCATTATATATTGGATTGATTCTTTTCAATTTTTTTTTCTTTTGACTTGATCCACTTTCATTGCACTTTATTTACACTGAAGATAACTTGGGAACTTTAATTTATTGTCATTATAATTTTACAATTTACAATGAAAATTTGCTACATTTAAAATGTCTTATATAGGACAATGACTCCATTTTTTTTCCTAAAGGCATCAGAATCTTTGTAACCAAACATTAATAAGCAGCCAAAGCTTAAGTTACACTATTGATTCAAAATATAAATGGCTTGTTTTGAATTGTAAATAAAAAATAGTTTCACTTAATTAATGATGAGAAGAAGTTTTCAAGCAATTTAATTTGGGAGATTTGAGCTTCATTAATTCTGGTCTTGATTTGATATCAACTTTTGACTTTTTGAATTGATTGTGATTTAAAAATCATACAAAATGATTAATTAAAGTTGCAAATAATCTAGATTTATAAATTTAAAAAATAAAAAATAGTAAATTCATACTGAGTTAAAAAGAATGTAGATGATGGAGTAGAAATATGTATGAGAATAAAATTAACTCCTATTATTTTGGCCTTTCCGAGTTGAAATTGGAAAGGATTTTTCCTAATTGAGGAATGGGTTTCCAGGAAAAAAAAGTTAGAATGGACATTCTTAGGAAAAAATTTGCCAACTTAAAATGTCAATACCAAACATGAGAATGGAATGGATGATTTGGAAAGGCTTTGTCATTTCAATCCATTCCTGCATACTAAACGTGGTATAAATTTTTGTGTACGAAAAATAATTTTTTAATCTTTTCATGTAATAAAAAATAAATAGTGGGATTGTTTAGAGTATCAATCATTTAAAAAGATGAAAAAAGTGTGAAATTTGTTCCAACGTTTAAGTTGGGTACTGGTGTAATGTGTTGTCTTGCTATAAAATATTTAACAATGACTTTAGGATCTGAAATTTGAAACAACATTAATAAAACAAGTATCCAGGAAAATAAAACTAAGTTTCCATCATATATGGAATGAAAAATTAAAGAAATTTCTAAACACTTATTCATTGGTAGACGTCCACAACGCGTAGAAGGGAATAATTAAGCACCCAAAATACACGCCTTTTGATGGGAATGCTTGCATTGCCTTCACTCTATTCTTGATTTGGTTTAGAGCTTTGAGAGCTGTGGTCTATCTTTGAATCCCAAATGAGTAATTTATAATTTTACTCGTTTTTTAATTAGACAAGTAAGTATGAATATTCAATTTGAAGACAATTTCAGTTGCCCACGTTACTTTTAATTAAGCCTAACCTAGTAGGTTAGACTTAAAAACTACTAAACATTCCGGGCTTCAAAACATTTTTTAGTTAATAATAGTGAGTAGTTCAACCGTGGGATAGCCGGTAGAATTTAGTTTGCCAATTAATTAATCATTTAATATTGGAGATGAGATTCTTGTGCGTGTGGAAATTTCAGTCTAGTAATGGGATACATCTTTGTCACCAACGTGTTAAGTTGAAGTTTTTACACGTGAATTAGTTTAGCATGTGATGTATTGCGGTATAAAGTTATTTCGTGGTTTTTGTTGCAAAACTAAGTGAAAAGATTATAAATCCCATAAATTAAGAATACATATTTATTCAAATAATGCTTTCAAAATATGTTTCTTAAAATTTTCACGCATATACTATATATTATTGACTGCGGGTGTGACTGTAAAATTTTCCAAGAAGTGCCATATCTATCTCGCATTTTCAAATTTATTACTTATTTTAACCACGCCAAAATTTTTATTCTTATTGATTAATCAACCCCAAAAAATTTAAATACTATCAAACTTATCATAAGTAAGCGCTACATATATGCATGCGTACATATACATAAATACACACACACATATATAGAGTAGTTTGACACAAATCACACGATGGTTGAGTCCTCTTGCTAAGGCCTTTCAAAACCCCGCAACCTTCAATTTGGTCAGATATGTATTTGCATGGCAGAAAAAATCATCCGAAGATGGCTTCGGGACGTTAATGTACTTTCGATCTAATTCTACAATTAATTGTGAAAATTAGCTTTTAGTTATTGTTCTAACAATAATCGCTTCGAATCAGAACCTTTATAATCAAACTTTAAAATACACCAAAGCCCAAGATACACTATTGATTGAATTGCCTTTCTGTAGTAGAGGGGAAGGTGGCTTTCACCTAATTAATGAGGCGCGGAAGTTTCAACGCCTTTTAATTTGGAAAACTTGCAACGTGTTCGTTCGAGTCTTGATTTGATTTCGACTTATGAGAGTCAAGGCCATCGGTCTTCCAGTCTTTGCTGAATCTTTTTTCTATTTTACAAATTGATAGAGAACATAAATTCCACTCCATAAAATCATGGAAGTTGAGATTTTAGAAAATGTAAAATTTGATATTCAGATATGAGATTCGTTGCTTAGTACATGTTACAATTGTTCTAGAGTAGAGGGAAGGGAATGAGGTATTGATTGATAACGAGGATCATGAAAAAAGAAAATATTTTGTAATTTTGTCTAGAAATTAAAATTGAATATCAGTATTTTTTCTAAAAATGAAAAGAACGCCCCCCCTCCCCTCTTCCCCTCAAAAACTTCAAACGACCCTTTCTCTTACCTTTCCCCGTCGTTTTCAGGGGACAACTTCTTTCAAACGTAAATAGAGTTTAAGACACAACTTTTGAAGACAAATTTGTATTTATTTAAGTCTTGATTGGAATGTGGAGTCAAGCAAGTCTTTCCATCATTTTGTGTTTTTTCCGGATTCTACACGTTGTATGGACGTTTTCCATGTATTCATGCCATAATGAGCCCTCGGGCTATTTAAGAAAACTATAAAATCAGTTTAACCGGCTGAACCATGTATCCTCGAACCATAAAGGTCATTTATTGTCTATTTTAAATCAAATCAACACATAACCTAATTCAATTTAAATATTTTATTTTAGATTTGCAATCAATAATCTAATTAAACTGCATTTGCTCTAATTTTTTGTAGTGCCATACAACTATTTTTCAGGCAATATGCAAATTAAAAATATATCTTTTACAATTTTCTTATACACTTTACTGCCTTGAAAGTTGAACCTATCCCTTAGTTCTACTTTACCCTCTTCAATCAAATCAATTCACACCTTACTTCCCTTAAAACAAATTCATCGATATTTACAAATATAATAATATGGCATACACCATTTTAAAAACACATTTGATATCTTATTTCATTTATAATAAATTTACGGGTTAATTCCAAAAACTCCCCCTAACAGTTTGATCAAAGTTGCAGTTTACCCCCTAACCTTTAATTTTTTTCACTTTATCCCCCATTTTAGTCCACATCATCAATTTAATATTTAAAATATTGTGAATTGACAAAAATGCCACCTTCTAAATAATTTTCAAGTTACAAATTCTTTTCCACTTTTATCTTTAGCAACTTTATAGTTGAAAAAGAAAGAAATTGTCCAAAAACTTTTAAAAACTTATCGTCCCTGAATTTATTGGATAGGCCTTAAATTCTTATCATACACTATAAGCTTGCCAAAAACTTGTGTTTGATAAATACTACTAAGAATTTTGAAGGTCCAATTATTTAATAACTTGTCCCCAAAAAATACAAGTAGTAAAGTGAAAAATAGATTTTTTTCTTTATATTTTTTAGAAAAAGGGTCTTGATATTTTTAGCGTAAGGATCTTAACTTTTATGACTAGTTTTAGGAATTTTGGACAAAAAAGGAAGAGAAAAAAACTTAAAAAATGTGTTGTTTAGGAGTTTAGAAAAAAATGAATTTTAATATATATATATATATATATATTCCATTTTATAGTCATTGATGGAAAGTAATGATAACTTGAAAAAAATTAAATTATTAAAGAGGTGGTATTTTTGTCAATTCACAATATTTTAAATGTTAAGTTGGTGAGTTAGGATTGAGACTGGGGATAAAGTGAAAGGAATTAAAGGTTAAGGAGTAAAGTACAAGATTTGACCAAATGTTAGGGGGGTTTTTTGAGATTAGCCCTAAATTTACATAATCTTTTAAATTTTATAATTCTTGACTATACAAATACTCTTGGATTCTTGACATTTTCCATAAACAAATTATTCATTTTTTCTATTTATTTCATTACATAAAAAAGTGAGAATTTATGACCTGTTGTTTTGACTACTCAATCCAAAGCCAAAAAAAATTAATAAAAATAATCAAATATAAATATAATATAGCAAGAAGCAAAAAGTGTAAATCTTGCTTTTTAAACATGCAATGAGTTAGTAAAAAACAATGAGTTTTAACAAAAAAACACATTTAAATATATAATTGCAAATACATATGCAAAACTATTTCCAAACTTGTTAAAAATAAAAATAGTACTAACTTTTTAAAAATTAAGTCTTCTAACAATTAATATTTAATTGACTCTAAAATATTGCATTATTTTACAGAAATATTGTTTGTCTAAAAGTGCATGAATATATATATATTTAATATTGAAAAAAATTAAAAACATAGTTATACTGAGGAGAAAAAGGAAAGAGAAAAGTCAATTACTTGTGTATGCAATGCATGGTGGCTTGTTTATTGGTAATTGATGATTCAATTATGAATAAATGAATTAATAATTTAAAATAAAAGTGATGGAGAGTAATTAGCTTGTAATTTTACTAACATATTCGTATTTAATATACATTGAAAAACTATAGTACTTTAAATTTCAGGAACAATATAATAATATATACTTTTTATTTTGAATGAATAATCTCATATTAATAAAGGGTATTTGAGAATTTTTATAACTACATTAACTAAATTCTTTAATTTGTGTGAAAAAGAAAATAGAACTATTTTTATGAGACGGGGGAGTATATGATTTTGATTAGTTTATTTATCGATGCATCTTAGAATGCACAATAAATTGCCTTAACGGTTCGAATATCAATGGTTTAGCCAGTTAAATTGATTTATACTTTTCTTGAACACCCCGGTGGCCTATCGGGGCCTGAATACACAGTCAACGTGTATTAAATGGGTACAACCCAAAAAAAAAAAAAAAAATGTAACGATGGAAAGACTTGATTGATTCCACTTTCCAATCAAGACTCAAATAAAGTTAGTTTTTAAAAGTTGTGGCTTAAATTCAGTTTCCGTTTCAAAGAAGCTGTCTCCCGAAAAGAAGCGGTCTCTCGAAAAGGACGGGCCGAGATAGTGAGGGAGAGAAACACCACCGGCCCCCGGGGGGTTGCGGGACCTTCTTTTTTTCTTTTACCCTAGAAAAAAACTACTGTTGTTCAATTCTAATTTCTAGACAATAGATTTGTTGTCTCCCAAAACAGTAGTTTTTTTTTTTCCCCCTAGAAAAAAACTATCGTTTTGGCTCGACATAAGATTAGTTGATTTCCATCACTTTTTTCTTGAAATATTAATTCATTTATTTACAATTGAATCATCAATTACCAATGAACAGGCCACCCTGTAGTGCACACAGCAAGCCGCTTTTCATTCTTTCTTTTTTCGCCTTCGTGATTTTTTTTACATAGCTAAGGAATAAAATATCAAGTAACATAGTAAATATATTTTTTAAATAAAAAAGGATTAATTACACTTTATTCCTTGAACCTACCCTTTAGTTTCACTTTACCCTCTTCTTTCTGTTTTGATCATTCACTAACCAAACAACTAAAAAAAATAGAGGATGAAAAATATTTTTAGTAATTTTTTTTCTGGGTGAAGAATAAATGATCAAGTAACATAGCATCCATCCTTTCATATTAATATTATGCAAAAATAACTACTTAATATTATGCCAAAAGAATCTGTTTAAGACCCTAAATCATTATATACTGGATTGATTCTTATCAATTTTTTTTTTCTTTTGACTTGATCCAATTTCTTTGGATAGGTAAAAACCACAATATACAAAAAAAATACTTCAGAATATGCAGTATTGCACTTTATTTACATTGAAGATAACTTGGGAACTTTAATTTATTGCCATTCTAATTTTACAATTCATAGTGAAAATTTTGCTTTATTTAAAATGTCTTATATAGGACAATGACTTCGTTTTTTCCTTAGGAATCAAAATCTTTGTAACCAAATATTAATAAGAAGCCAAAGCTTAAGTTACACTATTAATTGAATTTAAATGTCTTTTTTGGAATTGTAAAATAAATAAGTTTCACTTAATTCATGAGGAGCAGAAGTTCTCAAGTGTTTTAATTTGGAAGATTTTGAGCTGCACTAATTCTGATCTTGATTTGACATCAACTTTTAAATTGTTAAATTGTTTGTGATTTAAAAATCATACGCAATTATTAATTAAATTTGCAGATATAAAATTTTTATAAATTTAAAAATGAGAAATAGTAAATTTATAGTGAGTTAAAAATAATGTAGATGATGGAGTGCAAATATGTATGGTAATAAAGTTAAGTCCTATTATTTTGGCCTTTCCGAGTTGAAGTTGCAAAGGTTTTCCTAATTAAGGAATGGGTTTCCAACAAAAAAAGTTAGAATTGGCATTCTTGTGAAAAAAGCTTTCCAACTTAAATGTTAATACAAACATGAGAATGGAATAGATAAGTTAGAAATGCTTTTTCATTCCAATTCATTCTCGCATACCAAACGTAGTATAAATTTTCATGTATAGAAAATAAGTATAAATTTTTATGTACAGAAAACACTTTTTAATCTTTCCACGTAAAAAAAAATAATGGGCTTATTAAGAGTATTAATCATTTAAATCCTCCCTTTTTTTTTATTTGTTTGGTTAGTGAATGATCAAAACAGAAAGAAGTGGGTAAAGTGAAACTAAAGTGTAGGTTCAAGTAGTAAAGTGTAATTAATCATTTTTATTTAAAAAATATATTTACTATGTTACTTCATATTTTATTCCTTAGCTATGAAAAAAAATATCACGAAGGAGAAAAAAGAAAGAATGAAAAGCGGCTTGCTGTGTGCACTGCAGGGTGGCCTGTTCGTTGATAATTGATGATTCAATTGTAAATAAATGAATTAACATTTCAAGAAAAAAGTGATGGAAATGAACTAATCTTATGTCGAGCAAAAACAGTAGTTTTTTTCTAGGAAAAAAAAAACTACTGTTATGGGAGACAGCTAATCTATTGTCTAGAAATTAGAATTGAATAACAGTAGTTTTTTTTTTTTTCTAGGGGAAAAAAAAAAACAAAGGTCCCCCCCATCTCTCTCTGCCTATCTTACCCCCTCCTATACTACTTCAAACGACCCTCTCTCTCAAATTTCACCGTCATTTTCGGGAGACAGCTTCTTTGAAACGTAAACTGAATTTAAGCCACAACTTTATTTGAGTATTGATTGGAATGTGGAGTCAATCAAGTCTTGATTGAAGTTGCAAAGGTTTTTCCTAATTGAGGAATGGTTTCCAGCCAAAAAAAAAAAAATAGAATAGACATTCTTATGAAAAAAGCTTTCCAACTTAAATGTCAATATCAAACATAAGAATGGAATAAATAAACTAGAAATGTTTTTTCATTCCAATCTATTTCTGCATACCAAACATGATATAAATTTTTATGTACAAAAAATAATTTTTTAATCTTTCCACGTAAAAAAAAAAAAATAATGGGATTATTAAGAGTATCAATCATTTAAAAAGATGAAAAAAGAGTGAAATTTGTTCCAACGTTTAAGTTAGGAACTGGTGTAAATTTATATTCAAGGACCTGAAATTTATATTCCCTCTGCAATACCTATACGTCCATAACTCGTAGAAGGAATATTAAGCACCCTAAATACACGCCTTTTGATCGGAAAAATTGCATGGACTTCACTGTAGTCTTGATTCGGTTTAGAGTTATGAGAGTTGTGGTCTGTCTTTGAATCACAAATGAGTAATTTACAGTTTCCCTCGTTTTTAAATTAGACAAGTATGACTATTCAATTTGAAGAAAATTTCGGTTACCTATGTTACTTTTAATTAAGTCTAGCCTGGAATAATTAGTAGTTCAACTGTGTGGTAGCTGGTAGAATTGAGTTTGCCAATTAATTTAAGGGTTTTTATCACTTTACCTTCTTAAACTATCATTGTAGTCCATAGCATTAATTTTTTAGTTACTTAAGTCCATTGGTTATGTCAAGGCACATAATTGACCATTTTATGATAAAAATACCCTCCTCATATTTTAAGTATAAAATAATGACTAGAAGGCTATTCTCTCCTCTATTTTCTTAAATTGTTCACAGACCTCCTCATTTTGCACGATACCTTCTTCAAGACACTACAAATCTAATAAGATAAAAGCGTGAAATTTTATCAATTATTTGTATGTCCCAAAAATAATCTTTGACCGAAAATTTTATGCTTGCTCCATTACAAGATCTTCTCAAGTTTTGTGTTAGTATATTTTTTTCCTCGATAATTCTTTTCTTTTTGTAAATTTTCACATAATGAGAACATGCAAGTTTTTCCAATAGATGAATAACAAAATTTATGATAGGAGACAAGCTATTATTAAATATTACTGTTAAGAAAAGTGGTTATATCATTCACTTTTTTGTATTTTTTTTCTTATTTATTTTGTCCCGCTACTTCATAAAGGACATTTTTGAAGTGATATTTCTTTTTTTAGGTTTCATGGGCATATTTGTCCCTCATTAGTTAAAATGTACCTAAACATGTCTTTTCACGTGACTGTTAGTTTGACCGTCAGTCTAGAGAATTAATTGACTAAAAATTTATGTTAGGGACTAAAGTGATGTTGAAATATAGTTTTTTTTTTTTTGAGCAAAATAGTATCTTTCATATATGTGATGAGTTTAAGCTTGTACAAAAGCCAGCATTTGGCCATTACGATCTCTTACATGGGATTTACAAACCAGCATTTCTACTACTTATATGAATCATCTAACAGACTCTACAAAAGTATCTAGCAAGGATGCAATCTAGTAAGAGTCAAAATATACAATTTCATGAACCTGTAGCTGACAGAAGCATGAAGATAGTATGAAGATAGAGTTAGTCCCTTAGTAGTCAAAGATCTTGTGAGGAAGTCCCCACTCCATAACCAAATTCCAATTTCGGTAGTTGAGTGGGACTTTCCTCCAAGAGCTGATTACTTCAGTTACTGAAAGTCTTATTTCTTGCACAACATCGCTGGCAGCCATGTGTTTCTTTTGATGTAAACGTTGACTACGGGCTCGCCAAATGTGATATATTGTAGCAGCAAACATTAACCTACAGAGCTTGTCATAAAATGAATCAGTCTTGCAATTTCTGCTCATCCATTGTAGTTCATCACTCCAGTTACATTGCCCCCTGAAAATGAAGCAGTAAGTTGAAATATAGTTTAATGGGTAAAGTGATAGAAACCCCATAATTAAATTCGACCTAAATATGTCCGTTCACACAACCGTTAGTTTGATCATTAATCCAGGGGTTAAGTGACTAAAAGTTAACGTTAAAGACTAAATTGATAGTTGGCGTATAGTTTAAGGGGGTAAAGTGATAAAAACTCATTAATTAATCACTAAATATTGGTGATCAGATTCTTGTCGGTGTGGAAATTTCAGTCTAATAATGGGATATATCTTTGTCATCAATTTGTTAAGTAGAAGTTTTGACTCGCTAGTTAGTTTAGTTAGGGTGTGATATATTGGGGTATAAAGTTATTTTGCTCGTTCTTTGTTGCAAAAATAAATGAAAAGATTATTAATTCCAAAAAGTAAGGGTACATGTTTATATAAATAATGCTTTGAAAATCAGTTTCTTTAAATTTTCATGCATATACAATATGTTATGTAAGTGCAGTATGATTTGAAAAATCTCCAAACAAATAATATTTATTGATTATTTTAACTACATTAGAATATTTAATTTATTGATTAATTAATCCAAACAAATTTAAATACTACGTCTCACCACACACACACACACACACAGAGTTTAAAAGTCGACAGATAACGGTTGACTCTCTCGATATCAACCATCAATTTGGTGTTTGCTTGAATATCTAGATCTGTTAAGTTTATTTGAATGACCAGACATACGGGACAAACTCCTTTTAAGGCTAACATCCGCAAATGCACTTTCATTCCCTCGATGTCAAAAACAGCGTTTGGTAACTCTTTCAATCGATTTATTCCATCACTGGAATCTAACGAATAAATACTCTCAGTAGGAACAACATGGAACTGCTTAAGATGAGGAGCCAAATCCAAGACGACCAATCTCATTTCATCAATTGCCTGGCCAAATTTGCCAGCAGGTACGGAAATACTCGAACTTCCATCAATAAATGCAACCCCAACACCAAAGACAGGCAATGCTCTATCTCTGTTCACATCAAAATTCTTTTGTGCTTTCAGCTGCATCTCATGAACAAACTGAAAAGCCACCCTACACAATAAACCTTGAACAATCCTAGCACACAAATGCCAAACCTCGCACCATAACCATCGATTATCCAACAAATCTTAAACAAAAAAAAAAAAAAAAGCTACGACGCAGTCAATACATTGTCCCGAAAATCTCATGATTTTGCTTATGTTCCTCGTGTCAATACATTGTCCCGAAAATCAAGAATACTAAAATTCTTCCATTTTTTAATATAAAAATGTGAAGTACGACGCTGAAAATCGAACCATCGTTGTAAGACCAGCGAGGAATAAAGACACTTAATTAGTGGGCTATATTCCAGGCTGTATTTAATTATCAACAAATATTCCATTAATTACAAAAATTAAATAATTCTAGTCAAACAACCCAATCATAACACAAGAGATTCGGATTTTTAAAAAATTAAAAATTAAAAACGAAAAAAAATGGCAAACCTAGAAGAAGGGCCACCAGAGAAGGCAACAAGGACGTTATCAGAAGGCAAAATTAGAGCATTAGAAGTGACCACAAACCTAAACTTCCCTTAAAGATTGCTCCCAAAGCAGTCCCCACAGAACCGGCAACTATCGCTGCCACCGCCTCCGTGGGTAAATCCAGTCAAAGAGGTGGTGGCAGCCAGGAGTGATTAAGCTTGCATTTGACGTAGAGGGCGGTTTGACACGTGTGCAGACCACGTCAGCAAAGTAAGCCAGCTCAGGAGGGGTCCATTTCAGGAAGTTAGTTAGTAGTTTAGGCAGTTAGACTGTTAGGAAGTTTTGGAGGGAAATTCAATCGTAGCAGTTAATCAACAAAAGAGAGAGAGCAGAGAGAGAAAGTTAGTCAATTGTTCTAAGTTTTCAATTTGCAATCACCATTTCCTCTTGTACTCTTATCTGATTCTACTCAATAAACACCATTTCAATTCTTATCTCCAATTAGTGTTCTACGTTTTATCACTATCTAGATAGGAATTGGGGAATTGATTCCCCATCAGCATCAGTGGTATCAGAGCAAGGTTCTTGGCTAATCATGGCGGATGGCACTCGATCCCAGGATAACAGAAGGCTCGAAGAAAGTATGAAGAACATGCTAAGGGAACAGAGAGAGCAATTTGATAAAGAAATTGCTGCTCTGAAGGCTTTAGTATTGGAAGTGAACTCACAGAGAAAGAACAATGATCAAGATTCTGCAGGCTCCATGAATAAGGGAACAAATTCCAATCCTGGAAATCAGTACTCAACTCCTACTAGATTTTCTAGGGTTGAATTTCCCAGATTCTGGGGTGAGGATTTCAATGGCTGGCTCTTTAAGTGTGAGCAATTTTTTGAAGTGGACGAGACACCTCCTGAGATGAAGGTGAAATTGGCTGCTATGCACTTTGAAGGGAAGGCGCTGCAATGGCACCAAATTTTCATGAAATCCAGGATGTCGAGGTGCTAATTGATAAGAAGGATCACGAAAAAAGAAAATAAGTATGCAATAAAAGCAATTAGAAGTGAACATTAGTATTTTGTCCAGAAAACAAAAAGAAATAGAGTATTATGTTTTCCCTACTTTAGACGACCAATTTTCATTGTCCTTTTAGGGAGACGACTTATAAGTATGACTATTCAATTTGAAGACAATTTCAGTTGCCCATGTTACTTCTAATTAAGTCTAACCTGGAATAGTAAGTAGTTCAATTGTGCGGTTGTAGAATTGAGTTTGCCAATTAATTAATCCTTCAATATTGATGATTAGTGATAGTGCATTTTTAGGTATTAATTGTGTTTTTTTCATTATGTTTTAGTATCCTATTGTGTTAATGAGTCAAGTCTACATATGTTTTTATGTTTTGTGTCATAGGTAATTAGGTACAAATTTGAAGATACAAGATGACCCTTGCTTGCAAGACATGGGCGCATGGTGACTTTGAAGCTGAGTTGATGGATTGAAGGATGACTATTCAGTTAATGACTCAAATTTTAATATTTAGCTATGCTAGATAGCTTCTAAGAGTCGTTGTTATCTTCCGTCAATTAGAATAAATTTTCCATTAAAATAAGTAGAACTTTGTGAAAGGGAATAGTCCCTTGTGATAAGGCTCTTGTGATTAGGATAAGGTATAAAAAGTAAGAAAATAAAAAAAGGAGAATAAGCGCTATTTATCTAGATCTCCTCTTGCAACTCTGCAAACATTCTTTCTGTAGACAATTCTATCTTTCTACGTAGGGAGCAGTTAAATTTCTTTTCTAGTCAAAGTAATATTTGAGAAATTGATTCTATAAAAACTGTGAGATCTAATATATTTTGATTGTTTCTTTCATTTATTGATATTTGTATATTTTCTAGTTTTATTGCTTAAGATTATTGTGTTAGATAAAATATCACTGGCCAGATACTTAATTCAACTATATAATCCACTGTCAATCAAAATACTTGAATCCATAATTGTTTAATTATTTTAATAATTATGACAACAGACATAAGGCTCATGTTAGGAAGATGTACAATCTAATTTAAGTGAACCCTGTAAGTTTTTGTTAATTAAAAGAAACATAAGCACTCTGAGTACTCGGGGGTGGATATATAAAGATCGGCATGCAAGTCTAGTCAAGGTCGTCCCAATTCTTTTTTTTTTTTTCCTACCTAGCAATAAGGGGGATATATATCAATTGTACTAGAGTTGGTCTCTTAATTATTATTATTATTATTAGTATTTTTCTTTTGGACTTAAAGCAAATTTCATTGAGAGAAAGACACCAGGGAAAAAAATTATCTCATACTGTATATTATTACACTCTATTTGCATGGCAGAAAAAATCATTTGAATTTACTAATGTGGAACAAGATGTTCAAGTTTTTCATGTTATTTATCTATGTTAGTTTTAAGGTTTTAGATAGGTTATTTTCAATGGTTTTAGTGTTTTTTTTAGTTATTTTATAGGATTATTATTATTGTTATTGTTATCGTCGGCGAGAAGCATGAAAGAGGAAGAAGAAGACTGATGGATGGGTATCATAACTGGGGAATAGAATTGTTAATCAGAAGATTTTCTTCATTAGAGCGTGCCCACGCCTTATATCGATGTCTGTTGCTAGTTGACCAAAAGACTTCTTTCAATACAGCGTGTCCGTACCTTATGTCAAGAAGTCTGTTGTCAAAAATGGGATTTATAATTTTCTGTAATTTTTCTTATTTTTTACTATTTTTCTTTCTTTTGTCTTAGGAAACTAATGTAGCCTATAAACAGGCATATCCTACATAGGGTTTTTTATCAATCTTTCATCAACTTATTCATAATAAACTTGGTTTTTACCAATTTCTCTCAATTTTCTTGAGATTTTAAGGTTCTAGCAAATCTTTTCGAAGTTAGATTGTGAATATTTCTCTTTGTTCTTCGGGAATCGTTCGTGAAACAATACCTTAAATCACGCTTTCGCGTCAGTTAGTATCAAAGGAGGTTTTTCCTGTTCTTAAATTATTCCAATGGCCGGTAACACATCTGGAGACAGAATTTCTGCCCCAAAGAACGACCTTTAGATTCAAAACGAACGCATGGATTGAATGGAGCAGATGCAAAACGAACAACGAGTTCAGGTGGAGCGTTTGTAGGTAAGCATGGATCTATTTATACAGCGTTTGGATCGGATGGATGTTAAGGGACAGAATCGAGTAGGTCGTAGTCGTCTCAATCGTGATAGGTATGCAGTTGGGAGATTCGCTCCTGACGAACATATTGCTAATACTATTCCCCCACGCTCTCGTAGTTATCAGATCTATGAGAGTTGTAATCAGATCAAGCAAAGTTCTAGTCTGATCCCTAAAATTTTATCTCGTAGTTTTTAGATCTATGAGAGTTCTAGTCGAATCAAACAAAGTTATCACCCGATCCATGAAATTACATCACCAACAGATGTAACAAAACATGAGATAGTTAAATCGAAGCCCGAGATGGAGGAGTACATCTGCAAGCCTGAGATCGACGAAGAGGAGTATATTTGTGAGCCAGAAGATGAAGAACTTTCTTTTCCTCTTTGCTTATCTGAATCTCTTTCATCCTTATCCATGGTGGAATCCAAGAAAGAGTTTGAAGGGTTGGAAGAATTTAAAGATATGGAGGTTGAAGAAATCTTCTCAGAAAAGTCGCCAATAAATCCAATTTCAATGGATTTATTGTCGGATAAATCTATGGAGCAAATTGCTATATCAGAAGTTGAGAATTTTAATCTTGGTAAGGAAATTTTATTGGATGATTTACTCATGATGGGAAAATTCTTGTGAAGACCCATAAAATTGAATATCTTGCATGTCAAGGGAAATTAATAAAATTTATGTGGACTATGGATGGCTTGGAAGTTGTAGGATTTGAGATTTTTATACAGGTCCCAGGATCATATGGACTTTCTCATATTCATAATTGGATCCTCAAGTTTCAGTGCAAACGTCAACCTTACAAAATTCGTGGGAGGATCATAGCTGCATCTTTATGTAGTTCCTGTGTCAAATTTCTCTGAAGAACTCGAGGGCGAGTTCTTTCCAAGTGGGGGAATCTGATGTGGAACAAGATGTTCAAGTTTTTCATGTTATTTATCTATGTTAGTTTTAAAGTTTTAGGTAGGTTATTTTTAATGGTTTTGGTGTTATTTTTGGTTATTTTATTAGGATTATTATGATTGTTATTGTTGTCATCGGCGAGGAGCATGAAAAGAGGAAGAAAAAGGCTAATGGATGGATGTCATAATTGGGAAGTAAATTGTTAATCAGAAGACTTTCTTCGTTAGAGCGTGCCCACGCCTTATATCAATGTCTGTTACCAGTTGATCAGAAGACTTCGTTCAATAAGCGTGCCTTCGCCTTATGTCAAGAAGTCCACTGCCAAAAAATGGGATTTGCGATTTTCTACAATTTTCCTTATTTTTTTGCTATTTGTCTTTCTTTTGTCTTAGGAAACTAATGTAGCCTATAAATAGGCATATCCTAGGGTTTCTTTATTAACTTTTATCAACTTATTCATAATAAACTTGGTTCTCACCAATTTCTCTCAAGATTCTTGAGATTTTAAGGTTCTATCGAATCTTTTCGGAATTAGATCGTGAATCTTTCTCTTTGTTCTTCGGTAATCATTCATGAAACAATTCCTTAAATCACACTTCCGCTTCAGATACCTTCGGAACTTTAATGTATTTTTATATAATTTTATAATCAACTATGAAAATTTGCTTTAGTTATTGTCCTAACAATAACTGCCCCTCCTTAACTTGGAATCAGAATCTTTGCACTCAAATGTTAAAAAACTAACCAAAGCATAAGTTACACTATTGATTGAATTGCCTTTATATAGTAGAATGGAAGGTAGTTTTATTTTATTTTATTTTATTTTATTTTATTTTTTTGGGTAAGGAATGGGAATGATAAAGTATTTACAAGAGCAGTAGAATGGAATGTAGTTTTCACTTAACTAATGAGGTGCAAAAGTTTCAATGCAGTCAATTTGGAAAACTTGCAATGCATTCATTCTAGTCTTGACTTGATCCAGACTTGTGAGAGTGAAGGTCATCGGTCTTCCAATCCTTACAAAATTTTTTTGTTTTTTCTACTTTACAAATTGATAAAGAAAGTAAATTCCACTTCATAAAATCATGGAAGTTGAAATTTTAGAAAATGTGAAATTTGGAATTCAAATCTGAGGTTCTTTTTGCTTAGTACATGTCATAATTTTTCTAAGTGGGAGCGGGGGGTTGAGGTGATGATTCACAACAACGATCATGGAAAAAGAAAATAGGTCTGCAACAATAGCAATTAGAGTTGAACATTACTATTTTGTCTATAAAAAAAATTGTTTTTTTCCCCTACTTTAAATGGCCCTTTCTCTCAATTTTCATTGTCCTTTTCGGCAGACGACTTCTTTGGAACGTAAACTGAATTTACACAAAATTTGAAGACGAACTTGCATTTGTTCAAGTCTTGATTGGAATGTTGAGTCAACCAAGTCTTTCCATCATTACGTGTTTTTTGAGATTCTACTCATTGAATGGACGTTTTACTATATTCATGCCATATTATTGGCCCTCCAGGTGTTCAAAAAAAGTATAAAATCAATCTAACCGTGTGAACCACTTATATTCGAACTATAAAAGTAATTTATTGTCTATAATAATGAATAAGTGGAGAAAAATAGTCAACAAATAAATATGATAACAAATCTTATTAAAGAACCATTTTTACATAATGATGCGGATAACAACACAAGCAGACACCGGACAATAATGTAGTGTTGACAGCAAATTATGACCATTTTTTATAGTAAATTTTCTAAAAGACTTCCCTACCGCCTGAAAATATATCTACTGAGAAAAATCATATCCTGTATCTTGTACCAAGCCTCATCCACAAAGCGAAAATAAGCATATCTCCAAGACCTCTTCAAGATTAAAGTAAAACAGACGCTCCAAAAGCCAACCACGTACCCTATAGCCATGAAAATGTAAAGCCAATTCACACCACCTTCATCACTTTCTCCATTGGTTATCACTGTAACACCATTGGAACTACTGCTACTACAATTCTTTGTCAGCGGTCTCCCGCAAAGTTTGTTGCCAACAAAGGAAGAAGCGTTGAAACTTTGCATTTGGGTGCTCACTGGAATTTCACCTGACAAGTTATTGAAAGACAAATTCAAGAAACCCAAGAAGGAGAGTTGCGAAATGCTACAAGGAATTGAGCCAGTGAGATGATTTCTTGATAGATCGAGAGATTCCAGTTGTACCATTTTACCAATGCTACTTGGAATCATTCCTTCCAATTGATTGCCTGACAAATTCAGAGCTACCAACCCCAGAAGATTGGTTAATTCATCAGGGATCCTGCCAGAAAAGTTGTTGTTTGAGAGGTCAATAATTGAGAGAACTTCAAGAAGTTTATCATCATAATCATATTCATTTCCTTTGGTTGCAAAACGGTCGCTCTCTGTGTGGCTAATAAAGAAGTAAGGTTGCTCCTCAAAGCGTAAGGCAACACTCTCCTTGGTTGCCATGGAGGTCAGGTTCCCAAAGCAACTTGGAATCACACCTTGAAAACCATTGTTGGCAACGTCTAATATTCGCAGAGAGGTCAGGTTGCATAGTTCTGGATTAAGTTCACCATGAAAGTCGTTAGAGCGTAGGACGAGAATCCTTAGGCTAGAAAGACTTAGACCCAGCCAAGTTGGTACCTTCCCGACTAACTTGTTTCCTGCAACATCAATTATAATTAACTGTGTACAATTCTGCATCGATGAAGGTATCTTACCAGAGAGTCTGTTATTGCGCAAGTGCAAATACGACAGTCCATTCAAATGTCCAATGGACTTGGGGATACTTCCAGTAAGATTGTTGTTTGACACATCAAAGACGGATAGAGATTGCCAATTCATCAAACAATCAGGAATTTCTCCCGAAAGAAGATTTTTTGCGAGAACAAGAACCCCTAGATCTGGCCTTTTATTCACTCCTTCACCCAAGAAGTGTGAAAGACCACCAGAAAATGAATTATTGGAAAGGTCTAATTCTACTACACCATAAACAGTTGCATTAGGTAATTGGCCACTGAATTGATTTGAGCTCAATAGTACTGTACTTATGCAGCAAATATTTGAAATATCACCCGAAAGCTGGTTGTGGGAAAGATCCAAACAAAAAAAGGAACCGCTATTTAAGTTCCAAAGCCAAGAAGGAATAGCACCTGTGATTCCTGTAGAAGATAATTCCAGAATATTTATATTCTTTTGTAAGCGGAGCCAACTCGGAAACTGAGGACCTAATCTCCAAGACCTCAAACCAAGATACCCAAATTGGGACCGAGAAACCCAATTGGGATCCACTTCTAAAGTCAAGGAATTTCCAGATGCCATTAAACTCTTCAAGTTGGTGAGATTCTCAAGATGAATCTGAGTCACAATTCCTTCAATCATATTGTGAGAAATGTCCAGATTTACTAAGCTGGATAGTTGTCCGAGACTAAGAGGGAGGGTTCCATTTAGTTTGTTATTTCCCAAACGCAATGTTGTCAAGGAGGACAACTCCCCAATGTTTGAAGGAATTGGACCAGATACAGCGTTGGAATCAAGCCAAAGCTCCTCAAGATTTTGAAATTGTTCGAGCCTATCAGTTAACTGGCCAGAGAGCTCATTGTCATCTAACTTCAAGACTTGGAGAGCATAAGAAAAGCATCCGGACATACAAATACCATCAATCAAATCTGATACTGGTCCCTCGAATTTGTTGCTCGACAGACTTAGTAACTGTATGTTGCAAGGGTTTCCGATTTGTTTGGGTATACTTCCAGTAAGTTTATTGGAACTTAAGTCCAATTCAATTAAGGAGCTCAGATTTGCTATGTCATTCAGGATTACACCTTGCAGCAGGTTGCTTGCAAGATGGAGAAATTTCATGTGTTTGGGGTTGTACAACCAGGTAGGTAAGCTGGAATTTAGTTGGTTATCAGATATGTCAAGATGTTGAAGGTTTGTCAGGTTGCTACTAGGAGTTGGGCTTAGATTGTCAATATTATTCCTGGATAGATCAAGGGAAACTAGTGTACTAAGACCAAATATCCATCTGGGCAACAAAGATATTTGATTGTCTGAAAGATCTAAAACAGCAAGAGAAGAAAAATTGATTTTGTTGAGGGCAGAAATGCGGTCAAGTTGACAGTTAGACAAGTGTAGCTCTACCAAAGAAGGGATCGCATTAGTCACCTGTGGCCAATTAGATGCTCCACTGAGATTCACAGAAGACATATCCAGGTACTTCAAATTGGAAAGACCATTCAGCCATTGCAGACCATCTTGATGTGTATAATTGTATCCTGCCATGCTTAGAGTGTGTAAATTCGACAGATTTCCAAGCTGAGGTGGGATGATTCCTCCAAATCCTGTATTTGATATATTCAGATACTCCAGATTCTTCAGAGACCCAATAAAACTTGGGATTGAGATTCCTCCAAAATCAATTAGGCTCAAATCGAGGAAGCGGAGTTGTTTCAAATTGACCAAAGAAGGATTCAGTCTGCCTTGGAATGCAACCCCCTCAATGTAACCGCCATCGACCTGCATCCAAGAAAAATTTCCAAAGCGAAGTTCGGTCACATGGTTGGTGACATTATTGCAGACAACCCCTTCCCAGTTACAACAATCAGAATCAGCATTCCATGAGGAGAGTTGATTGGAAGGATCTATTAAGTCTGTCTTGAAGGTCAGAAGAGCATGTTTCTCGTACTCAATACAAGTACCTCCTTCATTTCCACAGCAACAGTCGAGTAAAACTGTTATTATGATTAAGAGAAAATTAGGAAACCGTCCTGCTGCAATTACTTTCTTGAATCCGCAATTCATTATATCTATACTACTAATTGAGATTCCCACGTTGCTGTTTATTTGAATGTCTATTTTGCATGTGACCAAGAAGAAGATGGAGAGGGAAGAGGAGGACGGAGGTGGATTTGATGAAGTTGGGTAGAGGTAGAGATGTGTGATCGTTGCACACTAGCAGAAATGTTGGGCTTTTTGAAGTGTTGATTTCATCCTGCCTGGACGTCTTTCCTTTTTCTTTTTTTATTTTTATTGGGCGGTCAATATTTCTTTTTTCTTTTTTTTTATGTCCTTGTTCTTTGTCGTTTTGTTTGCTAAAATTCCTTTTCTTTTTTGCTTGTTTACTGAAATGTTGATAATACTATTATTACAGATTTATTTTCTTTTTCCACGATCTTTGTTACCAATCATTTTCTGATTGTAACTTTTGATGTTGATGGTCACCAGTCCGTTAATCCTTGATGAACCTTTTCTTTTTTCGCTTGTCTTTTGAGTTCTAAATGGGCACGTTTGGATGTTACTAAATTTTCTGTGTCATTTTCTGCTTCCACTTTGATC
Organism: Mitragyna speciosa; assembly: GCA_024721245.1. Lineage (NCBI taxonomy): Eukaryota > Viridiplantae > Streptophyta > Magnoliopsida > Gentianales > Rubiaceae > Mitragyna > Mitragyna speciosa. The sequence continues at coordinate 2,133,540 of CM045556.1, read as the reverse complement.
GGTTAATTTATTTTTTGAACATCATAAGTAGTTCAAACTTGATTTTGGTATTGAAGTCAGTAGTTCAAACTTAATTTATTTAAAGATTGTTGATCAGAATATTTTTGTCTATTTGGTTTACTCATTTTTATTCTCAATTTGTTAGCTTAAAACTGTAATTCAGTAAGTTAGTTACTCATTTTCAGGCAAATAGACAAATGCCAAATTAAACAACACCTGCTTTTATCATTTATGATCGAATCATAAAAGCAGTTCAATGTCATTTTGAATCAAGCCAACAAAAAAATCGTATCGAAACTGAGTATTTTGGTTTAGTTTCAATTTTGCAACCAATAAACCAAATTAAACAACATCTGGTCATACAAGTTTTTTTTTTTTTTTTGGAAGTAATTATACAAATAAAAAATTGGTATTATTCATTTTATAACTTGGTCATATAACCCAATAGGCAGAAAAAAAAAGAAAAGAAAAGAAACAAGAAGTGAAAATTTGGTCCCGTTTATTGGTCATTGATTATTCATATATAACTAAATGAATTGATAATTGGAGTGAAAAGGAGAAAAGGGTATACTACAAATAGAGAGGAGACCAACCTTAAATAGCCACTAGTTTGAGTTCAAGGTTAAGCACCAAAACGGAAACTAGATTCCAAATTTCCAAGCTTGATATTCATTGTAGTCCTTTTCTGGTTAAAAAAATTTCTTCTGAATGGTTTTTTATTGAATTTTAATTTCTTTCTGTTGGTATTTTAGTCTTTTGCTTCTTGATTTTCTTTTTGACGCTAAAACAAGGTGCTGCAATGGTTTAAGCTTAATAAATATAAGGCTATTAGCTGGTCCAATATATTCAAGTGAAAATTCATTATATGATAGACTAATGGTTGATAAAAAATCGCTTATGAAAAGTGAAAAAAGATAAAATACACTATATATTTTTAATCGTTTTTATACAATTGCAATTTGATTTTGACACTTTTAGTACCAGATTAATATTCTTTAGTCATTAAATCAATAGTTTTAAACTTAGACTTGCACAGCATAAATAAAATAGGAGTTGCAAAGTACCTGGTATTTTTGGTTAGTAAAGAGTACATGACAGAATAATACGATTGATGTCATTAACAAGAAATAAATAGAAACATATAAATTACACCTTCTTTATTCAAAATTTTCATTTAGGTAAAAAGTATTGAATAGTGGCATGACACCGTCACATGATTTACTAGAATCAATTACATCTTACTATGTAATTATAATGCATTATTTTTATTGAAAAATAAGTGGTCCATCAATATTAATTACATCTCGCTACATCATTGCACAATTATCAAGGCAAAAGCAGCTCTTTAGAAAGTCAGTTTTCCCATCATCTTAGTTGGAATAGTTTAATAATCTTTCACTTGAATTACCATGATTCCATATTTTGTGATAACGCTCTTCTAGAATTACGTTTAAGTTCCCTTCATGACTGTCCTCATGGGCACCTCGAGTTAATATCGGGGCTCGGGAACATTACTACCATGGCTACCATCAACCATTGTTCAAAGAAGGATAAAAATGACTAAAGAGAGGAACGAAAAAGGCCATACATAGCTAAGGAGGATGAGGGTCAGCCTCTCAATGACCCGTGGTTTTGTGTTATTTATGTGGTGCCATATTGTTGGTGGTAATAAATGACTCACTATGTATAGTCATGGTGCATGTTGATATTAATGCACATATCTTGATCATATAATATTTTTTACAATTACCGTCCTTTTTCACTTATGTTTTTCAAGAAAAAAATTTGTGACAAATTTTTTTCTAATTTTTTGGGACATGTTAACTGGACTTCATTTCTTCTTGTTATTAATCTTTTAGACTTAAGCAAATTTCATTGACCAAAAGCAGCCCAAGGAAACAAATAACTCAAACGGTGCAGAGTTGCACTTTGTTTACATGGCAGAAAAAATCATTTGAAGACAGCTTTGGAATTTTAATGTATTTTCGATATAATATTATAATTATTTGTGTAAATTAGCTTGAGTTATTATAATAATTTTTTGCGATATAATATTATAATTATTTGTGTAAGTTAGCTTGAGTTATTGTCCCAACAAAAACTGCCCCTTCTTAACTTGTAATCAAACGTTAAACGCACCCCAAGCGCTTTATTTTGAAAAATTACTACAGATTGAATTGCCTTTCTGTAGTTGTATGAAAGGTGGTTTTCATCTAATTAATGAGGTGAGGAAGTTTCAACGCGTTTTATTTTGGAAAATTTGGAATGCATTCATTCTAGTCTTGATTTGATTTTGACTTGCGAGAATGAAGGTCATTGGTCCTTCGATCCTCGCCAAATCTTTTTTCTACTTTACAAAATGATAGAGAACTTAAATTTTGTTTCATAAAATCATGGATGTTGAAATTTTAGAGAACGTAAAATTTGGAATTCAGATCTGAGATTCATTGCTTAGTACACGTTATAATTGTTCTAAAGGAAGGGAATGAGGTATTGATTGTTAACAAGGATCATGGAAAAAGAAAATAGGTCTGCAATAATAAAAAATAGAATTGAATATTAGTATTTTGTCTAGGGAAAAAAAAAAGAATGTTTTTTGCCCTACTCTAAATGACGCTCTCTCTCAATTTTCGCTATCCTTTTCAGCAAACAACTTCTTTCAAACGTAAACTGAATTTAAGCCGCAACTTTTACAGACAAATTTGTATTTATTTAAGTCTTGATTGGAATCTGGAGTCAAGCAAGTCTTTCCATCATTGTGTGTTTTATCCGATTCTACACGTTGCGTGAACGTTTTACTTGTATTCATGCCATAGTGGGCCTTCGGGTGTTCAAGAAAAGTATAAAATCAGTCTAACAGGCTGATCTATTTATCCTCGAACCATAAAGGTCATTTATTGTCTATTTTAAATCAAATCAATACATAATCTAATCAACTTTAAATATTTTGTTTTCAATTTTGAATCAAGAATCTAATTAAATTACACTTGCGCTAATTTTTTGTAGTGCCGTACAATCATTTTTGCAATATACAAATTAAATGTGTATTTTTTACAATTTTCTTATACACTTTACTCCCTTGAAAGTTGAACCTAACCCTTAGTTCTACTTTACCCTCTTCAATTAAATTAATTCACACCTTACTTCTCTTAAAAAAAAATTCATTGATATTTACAAATATAAAAATATGACATGCACCTTTTTAGAAATCTATGCCCTAATCTAAATTAAAGTCACGTTGGATATCTTATTTCATTTATAATAAATTTGCATAATCTTTTAAATTTTATAATTCATGACTATACAAATACTTTTGGATTCTTAACATTGCCCTTAAACAAATTATTCATTGTTTCTATTTACTTCATTACATAAAAAGCGAGAATTTATGACCTCTTTTTGTTGTTTTGACTATTCAATCCAAAGCCAAACAAAATAAATAAACAAATTAATAAATATTATTATTTATACAAATATAATATAGCAAGAAGCAAAAAGTGCAAATCTTACTTTTAAACATGCAATGAATTTTAACAAAAAACACATTTGAATATGTAATTGCAAATGCAAATGCAATAATATTTCCAAACTTGTTAAAATAAAAATAGAGAAAATTACAATTTTGGTACCAAATGTTTGGAGCTTTGACAATTTCAGTCCCTAAAGTTTAGATAAAAGAAAATCTAATACCAAATATTTTAATTTTTTATCACATTTAGGCCTATTGACTAGTCTTGTCAAAATGTTATCCGAATACGGTCAAGCGATACTCACGTATCGGTTACAAAAGTTTTCAAAAAGAATTAAAAAAGAAAAAAATTTCATTGCCAGAATTTGTGATTAAAGGCACGCACACAAATGTACTATCCAAGCGAACTTTTTCAGTTTTATCTGCTTATTTATCTCGTATGAATTCAAATTAGTACCTTTAATTACAAATTATAGCAATTAAATTTTTTTCCTTTTTTTTAATTCTTTTTGAAAACTTTGTAACCAGTATTGAGTATCATGTGATCGGATTCTGATAAGATTTTGACAAAACTGATTAATAGAACTAAACATGCTGAAAAATTGAAACATTTGGTACTAATTTTGCCCTCATTAGAACTTTATGGATTGAAATTGCTGATGCCCCAAACTCGTGGTACCAAAATTGTAATTTTCTCATAAAAAAATGCTAACTTTTTAAAGATTAAGTTTTTCTTACAATAAATATTTAATGACTCTAAAATATTGCATTGTTTTTCAAAAAATATTTTTTGTCTAAAAGTGCGTGAATATATATGTCAATATATTTAATATTCTAAAAAAATTAAAAGCATAGTTATACTAAAAATATTTTTCATCCTCTTTTCTTTTTTCTTTTTTTTTTGATTTGTTTGGTTAGTGAATGACAAAACAAAAAGAAGAGGGTAAAGCGAAACTAAGGGTAGGTTCAAGGAATAAAGTGTAATTAAACCTTTTTTTTTAAAAATTGATATTTACTATGTTACTTGATCATTTATTCCTTTCCTTAGCTATGAAAAAAAATCACCAAGGAGAAAAAAGAAAGAATGAAAAGCGGCTTGCCAGGGGGGCGGGGGACTGTTCATTGGTTGTTGATGATTCAATTGTAAATAAATGAATTAATATTTCAAGAAAAAAGTAATGGAGATGATCTAATCTTATCTCGAGCCCAAAACTTCAATTAAAAAAGATGGAAAAAGAAAATATTTTGTAATTTTGTGTAGAAATTAGAATTGAATAACAGTAGTATTTTTTTCTAGGGAAAAAAGAATGCCCCCCCCCCCCCCCTCTCTAGGCAAACAAAAAAAACCCCCTCGCGAGCGTAGGGGGGCACCCCTTGTCTCTCTCCCAACCCTCCTCTACTGCTTTAAAACGACCCTTTCTCTCAAATTTCACCATCCTTTTCGAGAAACAGCGTCTTTGAAACGTAAACTGAATTTTAGCCACAGCTTTTAAAAACTAGCTTTACTTGAGTCTTGATTGGAATGTGGAGTCAATCAAGTCTTTCCATCATTATGGGCTTCTAAAATCCAACTTTATTTAGGTTCCATTTGGTAGGATGTAAAGTGTTTTCCTTTGGAAATTATTTTCTTAGGAAAACATTTTACATGGAAAAAGTCATTTCTTCTATATTTGGTATTTAAATGACAATGTGAAAATTTTTCAAAGCAAAGTTTTTCTATTTTTAATATTCTCAATATGTATTAAAAAGACTAATGACAATTCAATTCATTCTTAGCAACTAATTACAGTCAAGTTGAGATTGTTTTATTTAAAATTAATCTATAAGAGAATATAAGAGTAGAGTATGTATAACTATAGATATATTATTGTGGGATCCAAAATGAAGAGAAAATTTTTGAATAATAATTAAAAATGATAATTAGTTTGGTGAATAAAATTAGAATAGTAAGCGCTTAAAGTTTAATGTCACTTTTGAACTTTTCGAAAAAATAACTTACGATTATTAAGTTTGTAAGTTATTTTCAAACAAAGGGAAGAAAATTGAAAAATATTTTATATAGAAAAATATTTTCTGATATTTGGCACCAAAAAAAATTCTGAAAATATTTTCGAAAAAAATATTTTCAGTTCAACCAAACATACCGTCTTGATTAGAATGTGGAATCAAGCAAGTCTTTCCATCGTTACTTTTTTTTTTTTTTTTTGGATTATACCCATTTAATACACGTTTTACCGTATTCAGGCCACGGTCGGCTATGAATCAGGTTAACTGGCTAAACCGTTGATATGCAAATCGTAAAGGTAATTTATTGTCTATTCTAAAGATAGACGTATTTTTTAAACAAATTAAAGAATTTATTTTATGTAATTACAATAATTATTTTTTGTTCATACTTTTCTCAAATACCCTTTATTAATATTAGATCCTTCTTTTAAAATAAAAAATACATATTATTGTATTGTTCTTGGAACTTAAAGTATTTTAGTTTTTCAATGTATATTAAATATGAGTATGTTAGTAAAATTAAAAGCTAATTACTCTCCGTTACTTTTATCTTGAATTATGAATTCACCTATTCATAATTGAATCATCAATTACCAATAAACAAGCCACCATGCAATGCATACACGACGTGACTTTTCTCTTCCCCTTTTCTCCTGAGTAATTTTTTTTTTCTGGGTGAAGAATAAATGATCAAGTATCATAGCATCCATCCTTCATATTAATATTATGCAAAAATAACCACTTAATGTTATGCAAAAAGAACTGCTGAAGACCCCAAATCATTATGTACTGGATTGATTCTTTTCAAATTTTTTTTCTTTTGACTTGATCCACTTTCATTGCACTTTATTTACACTAAAGATAACTTGGGAACTTTAATTTATTGTCATTATAATTTTACAATTTACAATGAAAATTTGCTACATTTAAAATGTCTTATATGGGACAATGACTACATTTTTTCCTAAAGGCATCAGAATCTTTGTAACCAAACATTAATAAGCAACCAAAGCTTAATTAACACTATTGAGTCAAAATATAAATGGCTTGTTTTGAATTGTAAATAAAAAATAGTTCCACTTAATTAATGATGAGAAGAAGTTTTCAAGCATTTTAATTTGGAAGATTTGAGCTGCATTAATTCTGGTCTTGATTTGATATCAACTTTTGAATTTTTGAATTGATTGTGATTTAAAAATCATACAAAATGATTAATTAAAGTTGCAGATAATCTAGATTTATAAATTTAAAAAATAAAAAATGGTAAATTCATACTGAGTTAAAAAGAATGTAGATGATGGAGTAGAAATATGTATGGGAATAAAATTGACTCCTATTATTTTAGCCTTTCCGAGTTGAAGTTGGAAAGGATTTTTCCTAATTGAGGAATGGATTTCCAGGAAAAAAAGTCAGAATGGACATTCTTGGGAAAAAAATTTGCAAACTTAAAATGTCAATACCAAACATGAGAATGGAATGGATGAGTTGGAAATGTTTTTTCATTTTAATCCATTCCTGCATACTAAACGTGGTATAAATTTTTATGTACAAAAAATAATTTTTTAATCTTTTCATGTAATAAAAAATAAATAGTGGGATTGTTTAAGTATCAATCATTTAAAAAGATGAAAGAAGTGTGAAATTTGTTCCAACGTTTAAGTTGGGTACTGGTGTAATGTGTTGTCCTGCTATAAAATATTAACAATGACTTTAGGATCTAAAATTTGAAACAACATCAATAAAATAAGTATCCAGGAAAATAAAACTAAGTTTCCATCATATATGGAATGAAAAATTAAAGAAATTTCTAAACACTTATCCATTGTTAGATGTCCACAACGCGTAGAAGGGAATAATTAAGCACCCAAAATACGCGCCTTTTGATGGGAATGCTTGCATTGCCTTCACTCTATTCTTGATTTGGTTTAGTGCTTTGAGAGTTGTGGTCTATCTTTGAATCCCAAATGAGTAATTTATAATTTTTCTCGTTTTTTAATTAGACAAGTAAGTATGAATATTCAATTTGAAGCCAATTTCAGTTGCCCACGTTACTTTTAATTAAGCCTAACCTAGTAGGTTAGACTTAAAAATTGCTAAACATTCCGGGCTTCAAAACATTTTTTAGTTAATAATAGTGAGTAGTTCAACCGTGGGATAGCCGGTAGAATTTAGTTTGCCAATTAATTAATCATTTAATATTGGTGATGAGATTCTTGTGCATGTGGAAATTTCAGTCTAGCAATGGGATACATCTTTGTCACCAATCTGTCAAAGTTGAAGTTTTGACTCATGAGTTAGTTTAGCGTGTTACACATTGGGGGTATAAAGTTATTTCGTCATTGTTTGTTGCAAAACCAAGTGAAAAGATTATCGATATCTAAAATTAAGAGTGCATATTTATTCAAATAATGTTTTCAACATAAGTTTCTTAAAATTTTCATGCACATACTATTTATTATTTAAGTTTGGTTTGACTTGAAAGTTTTCCAAGTAGTGCCATATCAATCTTCAAATTTTTTTCAAATTTATTAATTATTTTAACTACGTCAGAATTTTTATTCTTATTGATTAATTAATCCCGAAAAATTTCAATACTACAAAACTTATCATAAGTGCTACATACATACATGCATACATATACATAGATAATGGTTGAATCCTCTTGCTAAGGCCTTTCAAATCCCCATAACCTTCAATTTGGTCAAGTATGTATTTACATGGCAGAAAAAATCATAGGAAGATAGCTTCGGGAATTTAATGTATTTTCGATCTAATTTATATAATTAATTGTGAAAATTAGCTTTAGTTATTGTTCTAACAATAATCGCTTCAAATCAGAATCTTTGAAGTCGAACTTTAAAATACAGCTAAAGCATAAGATACACTCTTGATTGAAATGTCTTTCTGTAGTAGAGGGGATGGTGGTTTTCACCTAATTAATGAGGTGCGGAAGTTTCAACGCGTTTTAATTTGGAAAACTTGCAATGTGTTTATTCTAGTCTTGATTTGATTTCGACTTATGAGAGTCAAGGCCATCGGTCTTCTAGTCCTTGTCGAATCTTTTTTCTATTTTACAAATTGATAGAGAACATAAATTCTGCTCCATAAAATTATGGAAGTTGAGATTTTAGAAAATGTAAAATTTGATATTCAAATCTGCGATTCATTGCTTAGTACATGTTTTAATTGTTCTAAAGGGAAGGGAATGAGGTATTGATTGATAACGAGGATCATGGGAAAAGAAAATATTTTGTAATTTTGTCGAGAAATTAAAATTGAATATCAGTATTTTTTTCTAAAAAAGAAAAGACTGCCCCCGCCCCTGGGCCAATCCCCCCCCCCCCCCCCCGCCCCCCCCCCAAAAAAACAAAAAAACTTTAAACATACTTTTCTCTCAATTTTTCCTGTTGTCTTTCTGAGACAATTTCTTTCAAATGTAAATAGAGTTTAAGCCCCACAACTTTTGAAGTCAAATTTGCATTTATTTATGTCTTGATTGGAACGTGGAGTCAAGCAAGTCTTTCCATCATTGCGTGTGTTTTCCGGATTCTACACGTTGTATGGACATTTTACTTGTATTCCTGCCATAATGGGCCTTAGGACTATTTAAGAAAAGTATAAAATCAGTCTAATCGGCTGAGCCATATATCCTCCAACCATAAAGGTCATTTATATTGTCTATTTTAAATCAAATCAATACATAACCTAATCAAATTCAAATATTTTATTTTCGATTTGCAATCAATAATCTAATTAAACTGCGTTTTCTCTAATTTTTTGTAGTGCTTACAACTATTTTTCAGGCAATATGTAAATTAAAAATATATTTTTACAATTCTTTTATAGACTTTTCTCCCTTGAAAGTTGAAACTATCCCCTAGCTCTACTTTACCCTCTTCAATCAAATTAATTCACACCTTACTTCCTTTAAAAAAAATTCATTGATATTTACAAATATAATAATAGGACATACACCTTTTTAAAGACACATTTGATATCTTATTTCATTTATAATAAGTTTACATAATCTTTTAAATTTTATAATTCGTGACTATGCAAATACTCTTGGATTCTTAACATTCTCCATAAACAAATTATTCATTGTTTCTATTTATTTCATTACATAAAAAGTGAGAATTTATGACCTCTTTTTGTTGTTTTGACTTTTCAATCCAAAGCCAAACAAAATAAATAAAAATAATAAAATATTAATATAATATAGCACGAAGCAAAAAGTGTAAATCTTACTTTTTAAACATGCAATGAATTAGTAAAAGACAATGCGTTTAGACAAAAAAAAGGATTTAAATATGTAATTGCAAATACAAATGCAAAAATATTTCCAAACTTGTTAATAATAAAAATATTACTAAATTTTTAAAAATTAAGTTTTTCTAACAAATGATATTTAATTGAATCTAAAATATTACATTATTTTTTAGAAATATTTTTTGTCTAAAAGAGCATGAATATATATATCAATAAAATCAAAAAAATTAAAAATATAGTTATACTATATATATTTTTCATCCTTTCGTTTTTTTGTTTTTTGATTTGTTTGTTAGTGAATGATCAAAATAGAAAGGAGAGGGTAGAGAGTGAAACTAAAGGGTAGGTTCAAGGAATAAAGTGTAATTAATCCTTTTTTATTTAAAAATATATTTACTATGTTACTTGATCATTTATTCCTTAGCCATGTAAAAACAAAATCACCAAGGAGAAAAAAGAAAGAATGAAAAGCGGCTTGATGTGTGCACTGCAGGGTGGCCAGTTCATTGGTAATTGATGATTCAATTGTAAATAAATGAATTAATATTTCAAGGAAAAAAAGTGATGGAAATGAACTAATCTTATGTCAAGCCAAAACAGTAGTTTTTTTTCCCATTACTTTTTTCTTGAAATATTAATTCATTTATTTACAGTTCTGTTTTGGGAGACAGCTAATCTGTTGTCTAGAAATTAGAATTGAATAACAGTAGTTTTTTTTTAATAGGGAAAAAAAAAAAAAAGAAAGGCTCCCCTCCTGACTCGCCCCGTCCTCTACCACTTTAAACGACCCTTTCTGTCAAATTTGACCATCCTTCTCGAAAAACAACGTCTTTCAAATGTAAACTGAATTTAAGCCACAACTTTTGAAAACTAACTTTATTTGAGTCTTGATTGGAATGTGGAGTCAATCAAGTCTTTCCATCATTATGGGTTTCTGGAAACCAACTTTGTTTAAGTCTTGATTAGAATGTGGAGTCAACCAAGTGTTTCCATCGTTACATTTTTTTTTTTTTTTGGGGGTTATACCCATTTAATACATGTTTACTGTGTATTCAGGCCACGGTAGGCCATTGGGGTGTTGAAGAAAAGTATAAATCAATTTAACCGCCAAAACCATTGACATTCGAACCGTTAAGGCAGTTTATTGTTTATTCTAAAAGAATCAATAAATAAACTAATCAAAATCATATACTCCTACGTCTCATAAAAATAGTTCTATTTTCTTTTTCCCACAAATTAAAGAATTTAGTTAATGTAGTTAGAAAACTATTTTTTATTCATATTTTTCTCAAATACCCTTTATTAATATGAGATTATTTGTTCAAAATAAAAGGCGTATATTATTATATTGTTCTTGAAACTTAAAGTACTTTAGTTTTTCAATGCATATTAAATATGAGTATGTTAGTAAAATTACAAATTAATCACTATCCATCACTTTTATTTTGAATTATTAATTCATTTATTCATAATTGAAACATCAATTACCAATACACAAGCCACCACGCATTGCATACACCATCTGACTTTTCTCTTTCCTTTTTCTCCTCAGTAATTTTTTTTTTCTGGGTGAAGAATAAATGATCAAGTAACATAGCATCCATCCTTTCATCTTAATATTATGCAAAAATAACTACTTAATATTATGCCAAAAGAATCTGTTTAAGACCCTAAATCATTGTATACTGGATTGATTCTTATCAATTTTTTTTCTTTTGACTTGATCCAATTCATTGGATAGATAAAAACCACGACATAAAAAAAACATACTTCAGAATATGCAGTATTGCACTTTTTGTACATTGAAGATGACTTGGGAACTTTAATTTATTGCCATTCTAATTTTACAATTCATAGTGAAAATTTTGCTTTATTTAAAATGTCTTATATAGGACAATGACTTCGTTTTTTCCTTAGGAATCAGAATCTTTGTAATCAAATATTAATAAGCAGCCAAAGCTTAAGTTACACTATCAATTGAATTTAAATGGCTATTTTGGAATTTTAAAATAAAATAAGTTTCACTTAATTAATGAGGAGTAGAAGTTCTCAGGCTTTTTAATTTGGAATATTTTGAGCTGCACTAATTCTAATCTTGATTTGACATCAACTTTTAAATTGTTAAATTGTTTGTGATTTAAAAATCATATGCAATTATTAATTAAAGTTGCAAATAATCTAAAATTTTTATAAATTTAAAAATAAGAAATAATAAATTTATACTGAGTTAATAATAATGTAGATGATGGAGTAGAAATATGTATGGGAATAAAGTTAAGTCATATTATTTTGGTCTTTCTGAGTTTAAGTTGCAAAGGTTTTTCCTAATTGAGGAATGGGTTTCTAGCAAAGAAAGTCAGAATGGGCATTCTTGTGGAAAAAGCTTTCCAACTGAAATGTCAATACTAAACATGAGAATGGAATAAATATTAGAAATGCTTTTTCATTTCAATTCATTCCCGCATACCAAACGTGGTATAAATTTTTTTGTACAAAAAGTAAGTATAAATTTTTATGGACAAAAAATAATTTTTTAATCTTTCCACTTAAAAAAAAAAAGAAATAATGGGATTATTAAGAGTATCAATCATTTAAATCCTCCCCCCCCCCCCCCCCGGCTCTCTTCTTTTTTTGATTTGATTTGTTTTGTTAGTGAATGATCAAAACAGAAAGAAGTGGGTAAAGTGAAACTAAAGGGTAGGTTCAACTAATATAGTGTAATTAATCCTTTTTTATTTAAAAAATATATTTACTATGTTACTTGATATTTTATTCCTTAGCTATGAAAAAAAAATCACGAAGGAGAAAAAAGAAAGAATGAAAAGCAGCTTGCTGTGTGCACTGCAGGGTGGCCTGTTCATTGGTAATTGATAATTCAATTGTAAATAAATGAATTAATATTTCAAGACAAAAGTGATGAAAATGAACTAATCTTATGTCGAGCCAAAACAATAGTTTTTTTCCCTAATCTTATGTCGAGCCAAAACAGTAGTTTTTTTCCTAGGAGAAAAAAAAAAAAAACACTACTGTTTTGGGAGACAGCTAATCTATTGTCTAGAATTTAGAATTGAATAACAGTAGTTTTTTTTCTAGGGGTCCCTATCTCACCCCCTCCTCTACTAATTTAAACGACCCTTTCTCTCAACTTTCACCGTCATTTTCGGGAGACAGCTTCTTTGAAACGTAAACTAAATTTAAGCCACAACTTTATTTGAGTCTTGATTGGAATGTGGAGTCAATCAAGTCTTGATTGCAGTTACAAAGGTTTTTCCTAAGTCAAAATGGGTTTCCAGCCAAAAAAAAAATAGAATCGACATTCTTGTGAAAAAAGCTTTCTAACTCAAATATCAATACCAAACATAATAATAAAATAGATAAGTTATAAATGCTTTTTCATTTTAATCCATTCTCGTATACCAAACGTGGTATAAATTTTTATGCACAAAAAATAATTTTTTAATCTTTCCACGTAAAAAAAATAAATAATGGGATTATTAAGAGTATCAATCGTTTAAAAAAGATGAAAAAAGTGTGAAATTTGTTCTTACGTTTAAGTTAGGTACTGGTGTAAATTTATATTCAAGGACCTGAAATTTATATTCCCTCTGCAATACCTATACGTCCATAACTCGTAGAAGGGAATAATTAAGCACCCAAAATACACGCCTTTTGATCGGAAAAATTGCATGGACTTCACTGTAGTCTTGATTCGGTTTAGAGTTATGAGAGTAGTGGTCTGTCTTTGAATCACAAATGAGTAATTTACATTTTTCCTCGTTTTTAAATTAGACAAGTATGACTATTCAATTTGAGGACAATTTCAGTTGCCTATGTTACTTTTAATTAAGTCTAACCTGAAATAATTAGTAGTTCAACTGTGTGGTAGCCGGTAGAATTGAGTTTGCCAATTAATACCTTCTTAAACTATACCCCAACTATCATTGTAGTCCATAGCGTTAATTTTTTAGTTACTTAAGTCCATTGGTTATGTCAAAGCACATAATTGACTATTTTATGATAAAAATACTCTCTTCGCATATTTTAAGTATAAAACAACAACTAAAAGGCTATTCTCTCATCTATTTTCTTAAATTTTTCGTAGACCTCTTCATTTTGTGCGATACCTTCTTCAAGACACTACAAATCTAATAAGACAAAAGCATGAAATTTTATCAATTGTTTGTATGTCCCAAAAATAATCTTTGACGGAAAATTTTATGCTTGCTCCATCACAAGATCTACTTTTCTCAAGTTTTGTGTTAGTATTTTTTTTTTCTCTAATAATTCTTTTCTTTTTGTAAATTTTCACATAATAAGAACACGCAAGTTTTTCCAATAGATGAATACTAAAATTTATGATAGGAGAAAGGCTACTATACAATATTACTATTAAGAAAAGTGGTTATATCATTCACTTTTTTATATTTTTTTAATTTATTTTTGTCCTGCCACTTCACAAAGGACATTTTCAAAAGTGAAATTTCTTTTTTGAGGTTTCATGGGCATATTTGTCCCTCGTTAGTTAAAATTTAGCTAAACATGTCTTTCACATGACTATTAGTTTGACTGTCAATCTAAAGAGTTCATTGACTAAAAATTAACGTTAGGAACTAAAGTGATGTTGGGATATAGCTTAAGGGGTAAAGTGATAGAAACCCCGCAACTAATTTCGACCCAAATATGGCCTTTTACACAACTGTTAGTTTGACCGTTAATTCAGGGGTTAAGTGTCTAAAAATTAATGTTAAGAACTAAATTGATAGTTGAGGTATAGTTTAAGGGGTAAAGTGATAAAAACTCATTAATTAATCACTAAATAATGGTGATCGGTTTCTTGTCTGTGTGGAAATTTCAGTATAATAATGGGATATATCTTTGTCATCAATTTGTTAAGTAGGCGTTTTAACTCGCTAGTCAGTTTAGTTAGGGTGTGATATATCGCAGTATAAAGTTATTTTGCTCGTTCTTTGTTGCAAAAATAAATGAAAAGATTATTAATTCCAAAAATTAAGAATACATGTTTATTTAAATAATGCCTTCAAAACAAGTTTCTTTAAATTTTCATGCATAAATAATATGTTATGTAAGTACAGTATGATTTGAAAAATCTCCACATCATTCTCTAATTTTACAAATTTATTGATTATTTTAACTACAATAGAATATTTAATTTATCGATTAATTAATCCAAACAAATTTAAATACTACATCTCAGAGAGAGAGAGAGAGAGAGAGAGAGAATTTAAAAGTCGACAGATAACCGTTGACTCCTCTCGATATCAACCATCAATTTGGTTAGATATATACACAACCTAAATATGTAAGCGAGATTAAGATTTCCATGTTGGTGCTTGTTTGAATATCTAGATCTGTTAAGTTTATTTGAATGACCAGACAAACATAAATTTTTTTTTTTAAGGCCAACATCCGCAAATGCACCAATAGATCTTCCATTCCAGCGATGTCAAAAACAGCGTTTTGTAACTCTTTCAATTGATTTATTCCATTACTGGAATCTAACAAACAAATACTCTCAGTAGGAACAACACGGAACTGCTTAAGATGAGGAGCCAAATCCAAGACGACCAATCTCATTTCATCAATTGCCTGGCCAAATTTGCCAGCAGGTACAGAAATACTCGAACTTCCACCAACAAATGCAACCCCAACACCAAAGACAGGCAATGCTCTATCTCTATTCACATCAAAATTCTTCTGGGCTTTCAGCTGCATCTCATGAACAAACTGAAGAGCCACCCTACACAATATTCGAAAACCAGCTCAGCACAAACACCTTGAACAATCCTAAGACACAAATGTCAAACCTCACACCATAACCATCGATTATCCAATAAATCTTAAACAACCAAAAAAAAAGTACAGCTCGTGATTTTGCTTATGTTCCTCATGTCAATACATTGTCCCGAAAATGAAGAATACTAAAATTCTTCCATTTTTTAATATAAAAAATGTGAAGTACGACGCTGAAAATCGAACCATCGTTGTAAGACAAGCGAGGAACAAAGACACTTAATCAGTGGGCTATATTCCGGGCTGTATTTAATTATCAACAAATATTCAGTTAATTACAAAAATCAAATAATTCTTGTCAAACAACCCAATCATAACACAAGCGATTTTGGATTTGAAAAATAAAAAAATTAAAAACGAAAAAAAATGGCAAACCTAGACGAAGAGCCACTGGAGAAGGCCATAAGGATGTTTTCGGAAGGCGAAATTAGAGCATTAGAAGTGGCCGCAAACCTAAACTTCCCTTAAAGATTGCTCCGAAAGCAGTCCTCACAGGACTGGCTGCTATCGCCGCCGCCTCTGCGGGTGAATCCAGCCGAGGAGGCGGCGGCGGCGGCCATGGATTGATTAAGCTTGCATTTGACGCAGAGGGCGGTTTCAGTGTCGGTGCTGTTGCGTGGAGAGACGCCATTGGTCATCCCGGGAGCAACCGGATTGGCAGGTTGTAGAATTGCACGCCGTCGCCAGCTGCAGGGGAGCAGTACCGTTACTTGGGGATGCCTTGCTTATGCGGTTAAAGCTTTTGCCAAAACCCCCAAATTATTTTTAAAGGAACAAAAGGTTTTCTTTAGGTCATAATTGAATAAGAAATTTTCCATTCTACTTGGTTCTAACATATCTCATTTATAGTAATTTGGGACTAAATTCTATTTTTTATTATTTGTTTACCTACAAAGTTATGGTTTGGTCACATACTCATACATTCAAGGGAGGAAAAATGAAAATTAAGTTTTTTAGTTAAAAAAAAAATCTGTATGTATACTTTATACAATTTTGACTTTAACTTTTTAATGGTGTGCAGATATGCATTTTTATTAAAGTAAAAGTTGTACATTTTTACTTCCCAGTTTATAAATACACAAGTATGTTGTTTTTAAGGAAAAAAAATTTGGGACTAAGATACATTTTCAATATGTTATAGATCAATATGCATCATTTTAAATATGATGAACTAAAACATAATGACGTGCAAATATAAGGGACCATTAGCGCAATTCTTTTTAATTTAACATGAGTATTATTTTCTTTTGCATGGTCAACTACTCAATTATCAAAATATCCCAGAATGCCCGAACAACAACATACACTACATTCCTGCTGCACCAACCTATGTCAAGGGGGGGTCTAACTAACGCTGTTTGTTGGCCTAAAAAATAATGCAATCAATGAACAATAAACAATATTAAAAATAATCAAATGTAAAGCTCTAAACAATAACAAGAATAAAACTAAAGTAAAGAAAATATCACACTGAAATTTTTATAGTGGTTCAGCACCAAACTCGGTACTTACATCTACTCCCAAACTCTTCCACTTGGACTTTGAATCCACTAAATATTTATTCAATTTGGTGAAGCAAAACCAAAAGTACAATTGAAGGATCACCCCTTGCACTAACTTTCCTAGTTATAGTTAAGCCAAATACACCCTCTTTGCTCACACTAAACATTCACAAGTTGTGTCAAAGAGTTTAACAATTACTCAATAAACCCTCACAAAGTTACAATTGAATTGCTTTCACACTACAATTGAAAAGCACTCAAAACCCCAACTTTTCAACCTCACCAAGAACTACAAGTACACTATAAGAAGAGTATTTTCACTCAAAATCACTCTAAATCACTTGTAAACTTAGTAGGCAAAAGTTTTTTATTAATTCTATACATAATGGTATATATGGGGGTAAGAAAAAGGGTTGAAATGACTCCAACGGTCAAATTGGTAAATCTACAAAAGCTAACCGTTAGACAGTAAATTTGAGATTCGGACGTCCGCTACTGTTCATTCGGACGTCCGGATGGTCGTCCACATACATTCTGTCCAAAAAATACTGTTCATCTGGACGAGAGTCCGGACGTAGGTACTGTTCATTTTTACGAGGGCACTGTTCACCTAGTACTGTTTGCGCGGGGGGGGGGGGGGGGGTTTACTGTTCATTTGGTACTGTTCATCCGGACGTCCACATGCTCATTCGAATGTATACTTTTTTGCAGTTTTTATTTTCTTTAGAATCCTAATTGATTTTATTGCAAAAATAACTTGATAAAATATTAGTAAACATTATCATTAGTTTGTTAATCATCAAAACTAAAATGATCTAGAATCATAAGGTCTTCACTGTTAAAAAAAAATCAAAAATTCGAGAAAATTTGATTTGTCCCGAACCAAAAAAGAGGGTAACCAAATCGGTTACTGACACCGGGTCAAGTAGCGGGTCGGTTCATAAATTAAACTAGTCGGGCAGCTGTTCACATTCTTGTGAACTGGTGGGTACCTGACTCGATCTATAGTAAAGGGTAGTTTTGTTATTTTTGTATGTGGTATTGTTTTACTAATTCATTGTTTCACTGTTTTATTTATTTTGTTGTTGCTATTAATTTGTGCTTCTATTTCTTTCTTAATTGATGAACATTTGACTATTTATTTTATTATTTAGATGTTCATTTGACTTCTTTTTAAGTATTTTTATTTATTTTTATGGCTAATTGAGATATGATAATAAAGTTTGAAAAGCTAAATGAATACCTGTCTATTTAATTTTTTGTTTTCTGGTTGCTTTGAAAATTATGGTTTTATGATATAATTTAACTAACATCATTGATACTTGTGTTATTAGTGATTTAATGATGGTTTATAATTTTTCTTATTTTATTTTTTATTTTAAAAATAATTGTGAATTATAATGGATTGAGTCGGATACCTAATCTATCCGAATTGATTTTGCAAGTAACCGAAAGGTCAAATACCCTCTATATATGGATCAGTTCATGATTTAAAATTTTACCAAACTGATAAAATTGATTCAATTTAAAATTTTTGTTTATGAACCAGGTTCAATCCATAAACACCCTTAGGTCTAACATATGCCAGAGTACATCTTACTAGTACTAATCTAGTCTACCTATTATATACAAAGGTCAAAGCCAGGCCATATAATCTCCCAAGTGTCGCCTGTTGATTGGTTGTGGCTATGCTTTGGAGGGGAGTAAAGGCCGTGAAGACGTTGTTGCCCTTAACAATAAAATTGGTTTGGCAAACAGTCCCACACTATTGGGACCTTTTCTTGTAAATTCAGCCACCGTCTCTTGCTTTTTCAGATCAAATTACTAAGCGGCCCTTAGACAAATTACCCCTGTGAACAGTGTTACACTGTTTAGGGTTTGGAGTGCCATTTAATTGGTGTGTCCCCACTCCTGGAAAACAAGCCCTCAATTCTCGTGTGTTTTCACGTGGCCAAGTTTGCGCGACGCCTTCTTAGCCTTGGTTTGGTCCTGTTGATGTCAAAAGTACTTTTTCCCCGTCCCAAACTTCACTAGCCTCTCAATCACTTACGTTTCTTTATGGTTGTTCTTGTAATTTTATTGTTTCCCTCACTGCTTATTTGTCAGGCTTGTCACGTGGATATTCTACGGACTTCTTTTGTTTGAGATTTTCGTCTTCCATTATCATTTAGTGTTTTTGACAAAAAAAAAAAAAAAAAAAATCATTCAGTGTACTTTCATTCCCCAATTTTCAACTTCATCATTCATTTTCTTTTCAACCCCATTTTTTTATTTTTCTTTATTGTCCTTCAATAGCAAATTTACTGTCACTGCCTGTTGATTCGACCTCGGTCTTGCCTTCCATTGAACCACTCTTGTACTCAATCAACCCACGACCATTCGATGGAGTTCTATTTGAAGGTCCATCAGATTTGCATCGTTCCATTGCGCTGGAGAAGGCATGGGCTTCTTTGGAAAACACGTGACCGAGATGTGCTGTCGGCCTTTCTGTGTCTTGTAAGCTTGCTTGCATTTCACAAAGACTTTGGCGAGCCTCTCTTCTATCAGAAGCTTTATTTTGGTTGGGTTTGCTTTCTTCTTCTCAGCTTCAGCTCTCTCTTTTTCTCCCCTATTTTTTTGTTCTTTTTTCTAGCTCATCTTTCCCGTCTTCTATGCTATTATTCTCATGCCTTATCAGCTTCTTCTGTTATCTCCTTTTTGTTGCAGGTTAGGAGATTTTTAGCCTGCATTGCTTCTTCCAAGGTTTCTAGCCTTATCGATTTTGAGTTTAATTTGTTAGGCTTCTAGGATTTTTATTTATGTCAATTAGATTTTTATTTTCCCCCCAATTGTTGTTTGGCCACTTGATTTTTTAGTGGGATTTTCACCTTGCTTGCTTCATTTCTGTATCTTCTTTTTAGCTTTAGTTCATGTAAACCTTGAGCTGATGAGTTTATCAGTGCAACCTAGAGAAGAAGTGGGAAGCCTCTAAATATGACAAGAATAATGGTTTATAGGATATTCGTTTTAGTCTTTCTTCTACAAGATAAATTAACTCAATAGTTTGACAGTAAGACACTATTTTTCTGATTTTCAGAGTTTGAAAGTTGACAACACCGAGAACTATAAGCTGATGGAAGAGGTCGCAAAGCAATGGAAGTGGAAAGATTACTGCGACTTTTTTTTTTTGATAGTAGATTACTGGGACTTCACTTCTCTAGGGAATCATGGTTTGTTCTTGAAGGTCTACTGGCATAAACTATATCTGGTAAACAATAGAGGATGTATAGCTAGGCCTCGATGAATAGACTGATAGGATTGATCTTAGTTGTAACATTCTTTTAGATTTTCTAAAGTCCATGGCAATCGTATTTTGAACTGAAAAAAGTAATTGAGGGAATGGTGACTTTAATTTCATTTTTACGTAAAAATAGTAATCGCTGATCAACTAAAAAGTAGACATCTATGAAAAAAATAACGACGTAGACATCTATGGAAAAAAATAACAAGGAAGCATCTAAAATGTTTTCAATAATAACTATTCTAATCAAGCTTTAAATCTATGTCAAGGACTTAACTTTAGTCTTAGTTAGGGTCGGCAATTAAACCCATAACCCAACAATCCGTTCAACCCGTTCACTAATTTTAAAAGATGGGTTGGGTCAGTTGGGTTATGAGTTTTATTGGATTGGGTTAAGAAAACTCAACTTATTTACTAGGTGGGTTGAGTTTTTTATTTGGGTACTCATTACCCGACTCATATAAATATAAATAGTGAAAGTGAACCCAAAAATTTTCATAAATCTCCCAAACTCCTTCCCGAAGTTTCACACACTTGCACACACTTTTCCACACGCACAACACCAAATTATAAATAAATAAAAACAAATTATTCACATTCAACAAAATTTTTCCTTTTTCTCCAAATCTCTCTTCAACCATTTGCCAACCATTTGCAAAACCTAAACTATTGTAAGTAAAACTCTCTCTGGCATTTGATATTTTTTTTTGTAATTTTTTTGTCAATTAATTGTTTGTTATGTGCTAAAATTTGGATGTTTTCTGAAATTTTTGTGAAATTTTGGGTGTTTTGAGTTGTTGTTATTTAATTTGGTAGATCATTTTGCATTTTCTTAGCGAACAAGCTCAGAAGTTTCGCTTACAATTTTATTATTATTTCTGTATTTTTTTTTGTCCAATTAAAATTTTTAGGCAAAAAATATTGTATTTTGTGATATATTTGGTGTTATTTTGTTTTTGAAAATTTTGGGATATATTTTGGCGGGGGATGTTCAACTTACGTTGTTTTGTTTTGCACATACAGTATATATTTAGTTTTGGACCATTTTTTTGGCATGGTCAAATGAATACCAGGAATAAATCGAGCCAGATTTCATTAATAAAAATTGCACTTCAACTAGAATGTGATAAGTTAAAATGGTAGTATTTTCACTATAAAAATTGATATTTTCTTCTAATTTTTGAGCAATTATTGAATCGTGAGGCCACTTCACTTAATCATAATTAAGTACATAGTATTTTTTTAATTGTTGTCCCTTTTTATTTTCCTCCACTACCCTAGAAAATCCTAAGCCACCAACCAAAGGTGTTATGTTGTAGTAACCATTCAAATGATTGAATAATTAGAAGTGCGTGTTTGTATTTGTAGAAGTGTTGTAGTGTGTGAAAATATGTTTATATATGGAAAAATGTGTTTATATGTGTGAAAAAAATCATTTTGTAATCATTTTGTGTGTATAAATGTGTGCGAAAAAGTATTATGTACCAAAATTTATAAAATAATATATTGAGTCATATTCGGGTCATGGGTTTGAGTAAACCCAATATAACTCAACCCAATATTAACCCAATATATAGTTGGGCGGGTTGGGTATAACTCATTTAAATGAAAACCCATTACCAACCCGCCCATCCCGCCTAATTGCCTCCCACAGTCTTAGTTTATATTGTTTGGGATTTTCTTCTAAATCACATACAGTAACTAGAAGGTGTGATGAAATTAATAATATGGAAGTTAACTTTGTATATGTTACATTTTGTATGTATCCAGTATTGGTTTACATCTATTGCTTGCAAAGATGGCATGGGCATGGCCTTTACTTTTGTATAAACTCTATGTGTTACCCAAAGTGTCGTTTGACTGATTATTGTGACCTTATTTTCAAGGCTTTTGTATTTATAATCGCCACATTCTAAGCCTGGTCTGTTTGCACTATTATTTACTGAAGGCTGGTCTGTATGCATTCTTACTATCTGTTTGGTCATGTTTGGCGTTATGGACATGCTTAGATTTCACAAGTTAACTATTAGTAAGAGAATATGTCCTTGTGAAGGACTGCTTTATTTTACGAAGTGCTCTGAATTTTTCTGTGGCTAAAAATTGGTTTTCTTGTCCCTTTTTTTGGTCCTGAGAAAGAGGAAGAGTTTCATTGGTTTTTTTAGTGAGTTATTCTGCTTATTTTAAGCGTATAGACGTGACTCATTGTTGAGTTGAACTGGATTTGTGTGTGGTTGGTAAAAACTGTGGCGACACATGAAATCCTTTTATAATGATGTCTACTTAGAAAATGAATGATGCAGTAATACTGGCATGTTGGCAAGTTCTAATCAGCAATACATCTCTAAAATGAATATATATATATATATATAGTAAATGCCATTTCATCAGCATGGAATGAACAAGTATTGTTAAGCTTACGAATGCATTCAAACGGTGGTTCCAATTTTGTCGTTGATACTCATCTTCTCTACTGTTTGATGCAATTGTCAGTGGGTGCATTCCTGTTATAGTTAGTGATGAACTGGAGCTTAACTTTGAAGGAATACTTGATCACTGGAAGTTACCAATAATTTTACATGCTTTGGCTGTTATAAGTGTGTTTTGCTAAATTTTCCGTTGTTCAATCATGGTCAAGAGAGATTTCAGGCAAAAGGAACATTGCAAGTGTTTTAGGACAATGCATATATCTGTATTTTCATCAGAGCAGAGCAGATTAACTGGAAATTGTTTTTAATTCCGTAAACTTTCTAAAAGTAAAGTGTCTCACCTTAAGATGTTGCATGGTCATGCATTCTTTTTTATTCTGAATTATCTTTCCTTGTCATTCCCCTTAGGCGGAAAAAATGTATATCAATACGCCAATACAATTTATGGTGGATATGTGTGTGCAGGTGTCTTATGTTGTATTTGTATATCTAAAACTGGAAAAAGAAATCAAGAGAAGGTGAAGTTGTGGGAGTTCAGTAAGTGCACAGTTATTGATTGACGGTTTTCGTTTTTCTTTTTTTTTTTTTTCTCCCCCTGCAGACAGCTTTGATAAAAAAATTTTGTTTTCCTTTTTAGTTCTCTCGAAAATGAGTTGATAATTAATGGAATGAGCATAATTTCTGCTCACTTTGCCTATGACTAGCAAATTTCTCATATTTATTAATCTTAAAAGCATTTCTGTTATGGAATCAAGTCTATATTCTAAGTGTAATGTTATCTTCTCTGGAGCAATAGAGCAAACGAAACAAATGGCTTGTGTTGGCAGAGAGCTAATTGTACATGAAAAATTATGTTAGTTTTCTGTATACTCAATAATGAAGGATGTATTAACAACTTGAAAATGTTAGTGTTGGCATGTTTTTATATTGAGGATTATATGGTTTGGTGAATATATTGATGCAAAGTCTTCAATTTCCCACTTGAAACTAAAGCAAAACGTTCTATATATATGCTCATGTTCTCAATATCCTTCTGCAATGATCTACAGTTTGCTCAGTCAACACTTCACATTTCACCAACGATGGAAAATATTTAGGTGAATTAGGTCCACGGGTGGGGCTGTAGACCCTGTGATCCACCTTGAGACGCATCCCTTGTGAACTCCATGTGGGCTCTATAGTACACAAGGGATGCGTCTCAAGGTGGACCACAGGGTCCACGGCCCCACCCGTGGACTCGATCTATCTAAATATTTTCCACATCAACGATAACCTAATGTCAATAGTTATTTAATGGGCACAACCAACCCTTACTACTGGTAAGATATATTCCTTCTATTTCATTTTGATAGGTTTACAGGTATTTTTACACAGTTAAAAAAAGTTAGTTAACTTTATTAAAATAATGAATTAATCTATGATGTTTCAAAAATATCTTTATATTTATCATTAAATATTTATATTAAATGTAAATAAAAAATTACATCATAAGTCAAATTAATTTCATTTGATATGTGAATACACGGTTTGCTATGTACTTTCACTTATAATAAAGTAATTAAATAGAGACATTTTAAAGAAATTAAAAATTAATTACATTTTTCAATTAAAAAGTGAATTATAATTTAAGAACGGACGAAAAAAGAAAACAATCCTGTCAAAATGATGGGACGGAGAGGGATAAAAAAACAAAAAAAAAAAGCCTTAGCAACTGTAGCACACTCCCTGCTTGCCATTTGGCGTGATTTCATTGGTTTATTCTTTGCAGCTGCCTTCTTGCTTTTTCACCTCCCATTTGGTACCTATTTCTATTAATTTACATTGTTGCCTGGCATAATTATGAGCGGTTTCTCACTGTTTATAGACTTTGGAGTCATTTTACTCTGCTTGATGCCTGTCTTCGGTGGTTTTTATCTACTCCCAGCAAATCACCCTGGCCCAATTCGTCAAAATTACGATTGAGCTCGTTACCAAAACGCAGGCTTGTGAATAGTTTCTTTACCGTTCCTGCCTGCTGTCGTCTTTTTACCTTATTTTTGCTTCCCCTTCGCGCTCCTTCCTCGTTGGTTCCTTTTTCTCTTTCTCTGACAGTGTTGAACGGACAGCTGGGGTTGGGCTCAAGGAGCAGTTGTCATATCAGTTTCTATCAATTAGAGTGAAATAGACAAAAGAGGGACTCCGGCTCACAATGCATATTGATTTCCTTTTCCTAGATTGGACTCTCTCCCTGTGCCAAGGGCCTTTCTTCTCACACTTTCTCCACCAAGAACCCTTTGTTCTCCATTGCAACCTAACTGCCTTTTCTTTCTCTCTCGGTTTTTCTTCACTATCCCTGTCCTTGTTGTTTATTGTCGCTTCGTTTTCTTTTTATTTCTTGGTTTTATTTTTTACGATCTCAATGTTTTAATTTTCCTTCCTCGTCAATTTACCCTCTACCCTACGTCTGTCTCTTTTTTTTTTTTTTTGGGGTAAAAGCCAAATCTCTTTTCTTAATCGTCTTCAATTTCTGAGATATCTTCAGGTAACAAAGACGGCAAAAATTTTTCAGGTTACCATCGCTTTCTCCTTTTTTGTTTTTTTTTTCAAATTTTTTCACATGAAAAGGTGATTTTTGTTTTTTTGGGTTGGTATTTTTTCCTGAGATATCCTCTCTGTTTTGTTATTTTTTCAGCTTTTTTTTTATTCTGTATGGTTTGGTTGCAAGATGCAAAGTCTGACTTCAATGCTTATGGAAATTTTGTTTTTAGGAGACTAAAGGTCTATTTTTGTTTGACGATTTGTGCATTTTGTGCCCATCTGTGCCATCTGTATGTCAATCCTGATTCAATTTATTTTAAACTGAAGAATAATTTCTTCTTCTTCTTCTTCTTTTCTTTTTAATAGATGACATTTATATCGCCGCAGCAAACCCATTGATTACAGCGAGATCTATCTTTGGTGTATGGTGTAGGCCTCCTAGGCCTGAATAGTAAGTCATTGTTTTTTATTTTTTTACACGAGCATTAATCAAAGCTCAACCAAAAATAGAATATTGCGTAGGATAAGGTGTACTTTTTTAATCTTTTCGTTTGTCCTGGCATGTAACTTTACGAAGGTTCATGTTATTCGCTGCTGTTTTGTGGTTTGGTAAGTGAGATAGCAATTTAGTTTCTTTAGTTTGCTGTAATCATGTTTGTAATTTTCTCACAAGTTTTAAACATCAAAATTGTAGTATAAATTTATTTTACAAGAATCGTGTTTATATTTTAAGAAAATCATAAATTTCCAATTCAAAAAAATGCATGCTTCTGTGATTATAACCTGTTTGAACATGCTTACAATTTTTCTTTCTTGAACTTTTTGGCTTTCTAGAGTTGGACGCGTAGCAAATACATTGGAAAAATCTGCATTAAAAATATCATATTTTTAATTCTTTAAGTTCTGTATTCACTTAAATTTTTATTTTAGATTGGTAATGTCTGCATTAGGATTAGAGAAATTATAAAAATGTAATATTTTTGTTTTCAACATTTAATAATATCGACTTTGATTTTTAGGGATATCTTTTTTATTGGTGCTGTTAAGGTCGATCCTTTGTCCTATCCAATTCTCTGTTTAAAACTGAGTGTTTACCATTAAATACATTATGGGATATGAAATTCTACTAAATTTCTGATTCTATATCTTCCAATTATTTTCTTTTGTTGTGATTAACTTCTTAATTTTCTTCCTATACTTATGCACGTAGTTACTATATTTTCTTCTTCTTAAAATTTCCTTAATTGTTTCATTCTTCTTGAGACAGAGGCTGCCAAGGGGGGAAACAAACGAGTTACTTCTAAAAGTACTATTGTTTGTAAGTGAAATTTCCTTCCGTTTGGTTTCATATTTGGTGTTTTATTTATTTTTTTATTTTTTTCCCTCTGGACTCACCTCAGCTTCTATTATGTTTGTTCAAACTTTTTTTGGGTGCTTCATGTGTAGGTGTGATGGTGATTGCAATGCTATTGTGAAGGTCAGAAGTATCTTCAACTATAAATAGAAATCTAGACCTTCTTTTGGTTAAGTTTGACTTTAAAGTATTTAGTTTTCTAATTTTATGGCTCATTAATTAATTTCTGGCATGTAGTCTATTTATTTTTCTCTTCGTACATGCTGCAGTCTGCATCACTTTTAAGTTGAACATTAGTAGTGATATCCTGTAGTTTTTTTCTTTTAAATAGTTATATAAACTCAAGAGGAATATGCTTGAATTGGGCCATTTCTTAACATTTGCAACTCTGTTTGAGTGCTTAAGTTTTTAAGAGTGGGTGTGCTGTTGAGACATAACTTTAAGAATGTATTGACCATGGCTTAAATAATGGTGGGACACTATTTTTATGGTCTATTTAGAAGCATGTATGCCTGCTCAGGCTGGCTTAGAATTGTTAATATATTAATGTGTTAATGATGCATCATTGTCAAATGTTCAAGTAAATTTTAAAGTCATTAGATGTTAAGGGATTTGTAGAAGTTGACAATACTGTCACACTGTTTCAATTAAGCATTGGCTTGTTCACAAAAATTGCTCATTCAGCTGTTGTAGTTGTAAATTTTTAATTTACTCTTTATTAACAAACAATATGATGCTTTATTTATTAATGATTTATAAAGAAAGGCAGTTTTTACTGGCAAGTTTTCAGTCGTTTGACTTATCATTAGATTTAACCTTTCTCTTTTATTCGTATCTTTTATTTAATGCCTAATTAACCCAAATTTTCAAATTCAATGACATAAAAAATCTTCCCCTTGTCCGTGACTGAACCGTGTCCTTTTTCCCTTCTCCAGTCACGTCTCTGTTAGGCATACCATACTTGATCCTCACTCTAGCTAATTATCTCGCCTCTTGCTTGTCTCAGTATTCTCAAAAATCTTATTCTCTTTCTGCCATAGTTCCTTTTGTTCTTTCTTTTTCTTCTTGCAAAAAGGAGATTTTCTTCGGGCTATGACGTCGATTTTGACCTTATTTTGGCATGGCAACCCTGATGGTATGTATGAGTTCTCTCTTTAATGCAACTGGATTGCAGCCGTAGTGGTTCCTTTCATGCAGCTCTAAGCCTTTCCATATGTCTGAACTTAAATATACACAAATTTGGGAATTTTTGGAATCTTTCCCTAAGAGAGAAGAAGATACAATTAAAACAAAAACTTTCTTCCGCCTTTGCAAAGGTATAATTTCCATCTTTATTTGTCAATGTTTGTATTTATTTATTATTTTTAGACAAGAAAAGAAAGTATTTTTTATTTTCTTTTTAGTTCCAGATCAGCAAAAGACGGATAGGAAATACTTTTAAGCTAGCAGTCTTCGTGATCTTAGTAATACTCTTTTTTCCGCATTTGTGCTACATCCTTTTCAGCAGTATACAAGGTGTGTGCAGGCAAGGCAAGGCAAGGCTTCTTACTAATATTTTTCTAAAAATTTGTAAGAAAAAAAGAGTGGGATTATACTCTTTGTAAATTCTTATGCAACTTGGTGATCTTTATTTCAAGGTTGATCGTTTGAAATTATCTGATTGAGTAATAAGTTATTTGATGAACTTTGGAATTTAGCCAATTGTTGAAACCATATGAGAATTTAACTAATTCTCGATTTGTTTAACTGATTTCGATTCTTTGTTGAAATTATTATCTTTTCAGCTATTTAAACTTAATAACAAGCTTTGAAAATAGGAGGGAGTAGTTTGGCAATGTTGAAGAGCTACAAAATGAGGTAGTTCCATTTTATAACAATTGCTTATTATCATGTACAGTTATTTGTTTAAGATATAATCATTTAAATACTCTTGCATAAATAAAGTCCCTGTTTCTCCATATGCAGTACGAGATTCAATTTCTCTTTGTTATTGCCTCAATGAAGTGGCTTATATATATGTTACAGCTTTGTGGATATATTGCCTTTGTTTTGTGTCAATAGTATTTGTTGTGTCAGTTTGATTTATACTTAAAGAATTATATCACGAGTATAAAGTTTCTAATGCCTGAAAACTAGATTCAAAATGATAGCATTTCATTTTTCAATTTTTTTATGAGATTTTCTGCGTAATATGTCATTTTTTGGTATTGTTTGAGTTGTATTTCTGATATGCTATTGTTTAAGAAAATTGCAGTTGTGGGAATGGGAGTTGTAATATATGATCGATTAGCTTTGTGGCAACTATCTCAATACAAATTTAGAGACTCAGTATCGTCTCATCTTGCAACCAGCGGAAAGCTGTATTTTGCTTCAAGTTGGATGTCTATGAATCCAATGTATTTTCTCTTTTGCATTGACCTCAAACCAAGTGGAAATCTATAGGAACATAGAATTTGTTATCATTCTTATCCTTAAGAACAGTTGAGACTTTAAAGCACTTGGCTAGCATTTTTAACCATTTTTACAAGTCATATACCCATTTTTATGATAATTCATTATTAGATTAAGACAAGTCCTTATTCTAAATATTCATTAACATTGCTTAATTGTATATATAAAATATATGCCTCAAAAGTGGTGGGCTTGGCTGTGCCTTGGACAGCTAGGTTCTGCTATTATTATTCGTACTGCTACATAAAAGCCGGTTGAGGCAAAGTGATGCCTCTCGTTGTAGCCACGTGGCAGTTGGGAGGATGTTTTTGTGGTGTGGGCTCAATTGCTCAACCAAAACTAATGCACTCTTGTTCTTAGTTTGGGCCATGATTTCCTGTTTTGGGCGTACTCAACATAGCCAAGTAATCTGGTTTGGTGTTAGTTGGATAGCAAAGATGTGCAAGGCTATAATTACTTTTTGAATTTTCGTAAACCCCAAAAAATACTGTTTCGTTTTTGTTGCACCGAGTTTTCTCCGAAATTTTCAATGTTTATACAATCAATAAATTGGAGGTTCATCCTAGCCACTCGATAGCACAAACTACCCATAATTTTAGTTAATTTAATGTGGCAGTTTTTTTTTTTTCCCCCTAAATTGTGGACCCTGGTTATGATGGTATTAAAAAAATTCCCTTCGTATCGTACTTCCCGGTTCTCTTTCTCCTTTATTCTTTGTTCTTCAACTTTCAAGGCTCCTTTATCACTCAATTCTATAAAAAAATTACCTTTCTTTTAGTGGGCTCGAGCTTCGCCTTGTGTGGCCCGTCCTCGCTACTACTAACCTATATTCAACGAAGGTTCAGCGCAACCAATGGAGAAAGAGGGAATGGGATTGTGGGGCAGAAGGGACTAAATTTGTTGTAAGGACGAAGATCTCGAACAGATGCATGCAACTCCCTAGCTAATTGTAAAGATCACGAGTTGGTTTAGTCTAAATAAATGTTTGTATTTATTTCATTATTTGTATGTAATCATAAAAACAACACTTACTTTGCTATCTAAACTATTTACGAATTCGCAATTAGCCATCTAAAATCAAATTATGTTTAAATTCGCATCTAAAGTACAAGAGTTAGGATTACTGTACTATCTCGATTACTTTTCCTATCAAAATTAGGCTACACAAGTTACTCGTGTTACTATCAAAAGAGTATTATAGTATTTTGCCCTCTGTTGGTATTCCTTTACTATTATTTTTTCTTGTTTGTAATACATTTACAAGTTCCCAACTCTCCAAAACTAAACTGAAGTGCTTTGTGATGGAACTAACATCAACAAACACCAATTATCTCACATGGTTATTTCAGCCTAAAATTGGTCACAACAAGAAGCCAGAGAACAACGTCTATTTCCAGTTTACTTTACTGTAGGCAAGAATATAAAACAAGTTTTCTACTGATACGGATCAAACTTAATATTATGCTCTATTGATACTAGCATCTGAACTTTATTCTCAAACAAGTCATTCCAGAAATAAACAATTGAGTCATCATCTACAATTTTATCTCAGTGAAGCGTAAAAGATTTATGCTCAAGCTTAAAACGTTTCTTGTCTTGGAGAAAGCAGCATTTTCCTTGCTTTTTACGAGTGCTATCATTGAAGACTAGACAAGGTTGTGCAAGATAAAAAAATATTGAACAATTACACAAAGAAAAATAGAAGAAACTGAACAAGTTTTGGAGATCAGTTGTTAAATGCTTTGCGGATGTCACATCCAAGAAAAGTGTTCTGGAGACATCAGCTGATGCATAGTGATGGCATGCAACGGCTTGGCTAAGCCTCCTCTAGGTACAAGAAGTTGATGCACTACATTTTTCATTGTTGGTCGACGTTTTGGGTCCGGATGTAAGCAGGCTAGTGCCAAGGTGAGTGAGAGAACCACTTCTCTAGCAACTGAATCATTAACAGGATGCTCCAAACGTGCATCTAGTAGATCCTTCAGCATGACTTTGCCATCAGGTTGCAATGACGATGAGGAGAGGAAGTCTCCAGGATGCTTTCCAAATAATGTTTCCAGAACCACAATGCCAAAGCTATAAACATCAGACTTTTCAGTAACCACCATTGTGTAAGCTAGTTCTGCATCCAAAATTGTAAAACAAATTATACACACTTATTTATATGGATATAAATTAGAATGGTGAAATAATTAGAGTTTACATGTAACAGATCTAATTTGCAAGGATACATTGAAGCTTCATAATTACATAAATAGTTTTCTTAAAAAGGTCTTTTTGCTTTTCGTTCTTGTTTGAAGTTTAAAGTAATGAACTGAACTTAAGATTATAGATCCAAAAAGAATTTCCAAAAAATAAAAATCTAATTACCTGGTGCAATATAGCCGTAAGTGCCTGCCATTATAGTCCGGTTTGATGAATCAAGGTCCAAAATCCTAGCAGTACCAAAGTCAGAAAGAGTGGCTTCAAGCTGTGCATTCATAAGAATGTTGTTAGTTGATACATCCCTGTGAATAATTGGTGGACTACAATCATGATGTAAGTAGGACAATGCATTGGCAATGCCCTTGATCAAATTCACTCTCTTGATCCAATCCAGCTCCATAGCTTCAGTTTCATATCTTAAGATACAAAACAGGACTTCCTCTTTCCATGTACTCGTAAATTAGAAACATTACATCGCTTGTGTAAACAAAATCCAAAGAGCTTTACGATGTTTCCGATGCCTGATTTGGGATAACATGTAGGGCTTCATTCCTAAAGCTTTTGTCAAAATTGGGATTCTCACCTTCCAAACGATGAAGCTTTTTCTAAAGCAACTATATTCCCACTTGGCAATTGGGCTTCTGTAAACACTTGCCATATCCTCCTGTCCCAATGCAGTACCTTATATCAAAATCTTCTGTGGCTTTAATGATGTATTCATACGCCATATTTCCATCAAAGTTCCAGAATTTTGAAAATGTCTCCATGTTTATTGTCTATCTGGTCAATTTTCACTTTCTTGACCTTTGTCTTGCAGCAGATTAAATATAAAATTCCTCCAATTAACGAGAAAACCCCCAAGAATAGGCAAATACCTATTATGTAATATTTGGTATGATGGTGCTTATAGGTTACTATAACAAACGGACCAGAATGCAAGTTTTGATGGCCAATAATTATGTTTGAAGCAGGCCAATTGTGAAAACCAATCGAATCCAAAGCATTATCGGATAGGTCAACATTGTTCAGTTGACGAAGAGAAGATGGAATATTGCCAGAGAGATTATTGTGTGATAGATTTAAAAATGCCAAGCCTGAATAGCCAAGTCCGGAGGGTATATTCCCAGTAATTCTGTTGCTACTTAAGTCAATGATATACAAGAAAGGGCAATTTGCGATCTGGAAAGGAATGGTACCACTCAAAAGGTTGTTTTGCAGATATAATATCTCCAATTGATCCCAAGAGTCCACCATAGGTGGGATCCTTCCAGTCAACTTGTTATTTGAGAGATCTAACCGAATACCCAATTGATGCCAAGAGTCCACCGTAGATGGGATGCTCCAGTCAACTTGTTATTTGAGAGAGTCTAACCGAATGAGATGGGATAGTGATCCTAATTCAGCTGGAATTTGGCCGGTGAGGTGGTTTGAAGAAAGATTTCGAAAATTTAGAAGAGATAACTCAGCAAGCTGTGGGATACTTCCAGTCAACTTGTTTATTTGAGAGATCTAACACACTGAGATGGGACAGTAATCCTAATTCAGCTGGGATTGGACCTGTAAGGTGGTTTGAAGAAAGATTTACAAAATTTAGAAGAGATGAATCAGCAAGCTGTGGAATACTTCCAGTCAGCTTGTTATTTGAGAGATCTAACATAATGAGATTCGATAGTGATCCTAATTCAACTGGAATTGGACCTATAAGTTGGTTTTGAAGAAGATCTAGGATCTATTAGTAACTGAGTTAAATTGCCCAGGGATGAAGGGATCTGACCACTCAGGCGGTTAAGCTCAAGATCGAGATAGTTCCAAACTATTCAAGTTCCCTATCTCTGCCGGAATGGACCCACTAATTTGATTCCCGGCACCAGAAAGAGATACTTAGTTTGGTCAAGTTGGCCAAGACCTGGAGGGATAGGACCTGAAAGATTAACGTAACTAAAGTCTTAATTCAACTAAACTCTTCAAATTTCCTATTTCTTCTGGGAGAAATCCTCCAAGTTCATAATTAGAGTTAATGTACTAACCGGGAAAGATTTGTCAAATGACAAAGAGCTGCAGGAATTGTCCCCACTGAGGTAGTTATATGCTGAGGTCGAGGGAGGCTAGTTTAGACAAGCTGCACAAGAGTGGGAGGGATGCTACCATTTAAATCCATTGTAACTCAAGTTTAATTCCGTCAAACTCTTCAAATTTCCTATTTCTTCTGGGAGAAATCCTCCAAATTCATAATTAGAGTCAAGAACTTAAGCGGGAAAGATTTGTCAAATGAAAAAGAGGCTGAAGGAATTGTCCCTAGTGAGGTAGTTATAGCTGAGGTCAAGGGAGGCTAGTTTAGACAAGTGGCCAAGAGCGGGAGGGATGCTATCATAAAATTCATTGTAACTCAAGTCCAGAGCAACCAAATGTGTCAAGTTTCCTATTCCAGCGGGGATAGCGCCACTAAGCCTATTCTCGAAAATATAAAGTTCGGCTAGTTGTGTAAGGTTCGCTAGTGAAGAAGGAAGCGGACCAACAAGTTCAGTTGAAGACAAGTTGAGATAGGTTAGTTTTGAGAGTGCACCTATTTGAGGTGGTAATGATTCCAGCTGAGACCATTGCCGCTGAGATCTAGTCTAACAAGATTTGGAAAAGAAGAGAAGCTGAAGTTTCGCAACTTACCTCCAATTTTGTAGTGCTCTGGTAGTAGTATTTCGGTAACACTACCAGCATCATTGCACCATATGCCAGGCAACTGGCAATGGGCTGAAATGTTTATTTTTGTACCATTGCCCCACCACCCACTCTTGAGCAGTGCCTCGGCTTCTAAATTTTGAGCAGACTTTGTTGTCGCTGTTGCTTGTGTGGTAGCCAATATCATAAGAAGAAGAACACAGCTGCATATAGCATCCATCGTTACACTAATATTCAACAAGAACTATTTAAGACTTCAAATAAAAGAAACATAAGCACTCTGAATACTTGGGGGTGAATTTAAAGACTTGCATTCTAGTCCAGTCAACATCGTTCCAATTTTCTTTCTCTCTTTTTTTTTTTTTCCCCACTACTTTGCAATATGGGGTATATAGACCAATTGAACTGGAGTTGATTTGTTCTCATTATTATATTTTTTTTAGACTTAATCACATTTCATTGACCAGAAAACCCAGTAAAAAAATACCTCAGACGGTATAGTATTGCACTTTACTTGCATGGCTGAAAAAAATCATCCGAAGATAGCTTTGGAACTTTAATGTATTTTCGATCTAATTTTATAATTAATTGTGAAAATTAGCTTCGGTTATTTTCCTAACAATAACAACCTAACCTTAACTTCGAATGATAATCTTTGTTAAAAAGCACCCAAATCATAAGATACATATTGATTGAATTGTCTTTCTGTAGTAGCGTGGAAAGTGGCTTTCACCTAATTAATGAGGTGAGGAAGTTTTAACGCATTTTAATTTGGAAAACTTGCAACGCGTTCATTCTAGTCTTGATTTGCTTTCGGCTTGTGAGAGTGAAGGTTATCGGTCTTTCGATCCTTGCTGAATCTTTTTTCTACTTTACAAATTGATAGAGAATATAAATTCTGTTCAATAAAATCATGGAAGTTGAGATTTTAGAAAATGTAAAATTTGGAATTCAGATCTAAGGTTCATTGCTTAATACATGTTATAATTGTTCTAAAAGGAGGGGAATGAGGTACTGATTGATAACAAGGATCACGGAAAATGAGAATAGGTCTGCAATAATAGCAATTAGAA
>CM045556.1:2061866-2098403 GCA_024721245.1 Mitragyna speciosa | reverse complement strand
TTATCAAAACTTTTTCTTTTTGACTTGATCCAATTTAATTGGACAGATAAAAACTATGAGATATAAAAAATATTTCAGAATATGCAGTATTACACTTTATTTACATTGAAGATAACTTGGGAACTTTAATTTATTGCCATTCTAATTTTACAATTTATAATACTCCAAAAATTAAGAGTACATGTTTATTTAATTAGTGCTTTCAAAATAGGTTTCTTTAAATTTTCACGCATATATAATATGCTATGTCAGTGCAATATGATTTGAAAAATCTCCAAGAAATGCCACATCACTCTCTGATTTGAAAACATCTATACGTACTATAACTTCGATTCTAACTTGTCAATAGCATGTATATATACTTTTTTTTTTTTAAAGTAAAGTCGTGAACTTTTCGTCCTCACTTTATGATCACATGATGTAGGCATGTCTTTTTTCAGAGGAAAAAAAAATTGAAACTAAGTTGATGCATTTCAATATGTTATGGATCAACATGCATCATTTAAATGTGATGGACAAAAAAAATAATAACTTGCAAATGTAGGGATCATTTGTGCAATTCTTTTTAACTTATTATGAATATTATTTCCTTTAACATGGACATAGTCAACTCACAACTACTCAGATTATCAAAATTTTATCCCAAAAAAAGATTTTGTGTTCAAATCTCAACAGCTGTTTTTTTTTTATTTTTTTTATTTTAAAGTCGAGCAACAACATCCACTAAATTCCTACCACGCTAACGTGACTAACCTACTCCAAGGGAGGGTCCAACATACACTACATTGTACACTAATCTGTATCGCATAAGGCTCAA
The DNA here is from genome assembly GCA_024721245.1 of Mitragyna speciosa. NCBI lineage: Eukaryota > Viridiplantae > Streptophyta > Magnoliopsida > Gentianales > Rubiaceae > Mitragyna > Mitragyna speciosa. The sequence goes on along the minus strand of CM045556.1, from coordinate 2,097,586 downwards.
CTAGACCAATGGAGTCTGAGGGAATGAGATTGTGGGTAGCAGGAATCAATTTGTTGCAGGGGTAGAGATATCAAACCGAGATATACAACTCCTTAGCCAATAGTCAAATATCACGAGTAGGTTTAGTTTAATCTAATTATATATTTGTGTTTATTTCATAATTGTTATGTAATTATAAGTGCAAAATTTGTTTTATTATCTAAGCTATCTACGAATTCGCACTCAGTAATCTAAAACTAAAATTTTGTTTAAATTAGCATCTAAAATACAAGAATTAGAATTAATGTCCCATCTCAACTAATTTCCAATCAAATTAGGCAACACCTGTTACGCGAGTTAGTATCAAAAGAATATTGCAGTATTTTGCCCTCTCTTTTATTCCTTTAGCGTTAGTTTTTCTTGTTTGTAATACGAGCACAAGTTCCTAACTCTCCAGCTAGAGCTGAAGCGCTTAAATTCAAGTTGTTCGTAGTACGAGCACAAGTTCCTAACTAACACCAATTATCTCCCACGGTTATTTTAGCTTCAATGGGAAACCCGAGAACAATGTCTATTTCCAGTTTTCTTTACTCCAGTAAAGAATCCAAAGCAAGTTTTCTAGTAGATAGGAACCAAACTTGATATTATACACTACCGATACTTGCATCTATACTATGCCCTCAACCAATTCATCCCCGACATAAACAATTGAGCCATCATCTCTTGTTTTATCTTCATTAAAGTGAAAAAGCAGATGCTCAATCTTAAAAGCTTTTCTTATCCTGAAGAAAGCAGCATTTTCCTTGTTTTTTACAAGTGCCTATCACTCGAAGACTAGACAACCTTTTGCAGGATAAAAGAGACAGAAAAATTATGCAAAAAAAAAGAAGAAAGAAACTGAACAAGTTTCGGTGATGTGTTGTTAAATGTTTTCTTGGTGTCACATTCAAGAAAACTATTCTGGACACATCAGCTGATGCACAGTGATGGTATGCAGTGGCTTGGCTAAGCCTCCTCTAGGTATAATAAATTGATGCACCACGTTTTTCATTGTTGGTCGAGATTTTGGGTTTGGATGTAAGCAGGCTAGTGCCAAGGTGGCCGAGAGAACCACATCTTTAACCACTTAACTGTTAGTAGGAGGGGCCAAACGTGCATCTAGCAGATCCTTCAGCTTGACTTTGCCGTCATGTTGCACTGATAGTGTAAAAAGGAAATCTCCAGGATGCTTTCCAAATAATGTTTCCAAAACCACAATGCCAAAGCTATAAACATCAGACTTTTCTGAAACCACCATTGTGTAAGCTAGCTCTGCATCAAAAATTAGATAACAAATTATATACACTTTTGCATTGAGTATAAATTTAAATGGTAACATAATTAGAGTTTACGTATAATAGATTTAATGTGTGATGACACAGTATACCTTGATAATTACATAAGTAGTTTTCTTAATTATTGGTTTGATTTTGAAAATGGCGGACTAAACTTAAGATCACATATGTAGAAAGAGTTCAAAACAATAAAAACTGTAATTGCCTGGTGCGATGTAGCCGCGAGTGCCTGCCATTAGAGTCTGATTTGATGAGTCAAGGTCCAAAATCCTAGCAGTACCAAAGTCAGAAAGAGTGGCTTCAAGTTGTGCATTCAAAAGAATGTTATTGGTTGATACATCCCTGTGAATAACCGGTGGAGTACAGTCATGATGCATGTAGGATAATGCATTGGCAATGCCCTTGATCAAATTGACTCTCTTGATCCAATCCAGCTCCATTGCTTCAGTTTCATATCTCAAGAGACAAAACAGGCTTCCTCTTTCCATGTACTCGTAAATGAGAAACATGCATCGCTTGTGTAAACAAAATCCAATGAGTTTAACGATGTTCCGATGCCTGATTTGGGATAACATCTGGGCTTCATTCCTAAAGCTTTTGTCAAAATTGGGATTCTCACCTTCCATATGATGAAGTTTTTTTAAAGCAACTATTTTCCCACTTGGCAATTGGGCTCTGTAAACACTGCCATATCCTCCTGTCCCAATGCAGTACCTTATATCAAAATCTTCTGTGGCTTTAATGATGTCTTCATATGCCATATTTCCATCAAAGTTCCAGATTTTGAAAATGTCTCCATGTTTATTGTCTATTTGTTCAATTTTCACTTTCTTGACCTTAGTTTTGGAGAAGATTAAATAGAGTAATCCTCCAATTAATGAGAAAAACACCAAGAATAGGCTAATACCTATTAGATAATATTTGGGATGGTGGTGTCTATATTTTGCTCCACAAGCATTATAATGTAAGTGTCTATTGCCAACAAATGCTTTTGAACCAAATCTACCAAGAAGACCACATGGAAGTTCCTCTTCCAAAGCATTATAGGACAGGTCAACCTTCCACAGTCGATCAAGAGAAGAGGGAACAATGCCAGAGAGATTATTGTGGGAAAGATTCAAAATCGCCAAGGAAGGGGAATTCGCAATCTGGACAGGAATGGTACCATTCAGAAGGTTGTTTTGCAGATATAATACCTCCAATTGAGACCAAGAGTCCACATTAGATGGGATGCTTCCAGTCAACTTGTTATTTGAGAGATCTAACCGAAAGAGATGGGATAGTGATCCTAATTCGACAGGAATTGGACCTCTAAGGTGGTTTGAAGAAAGATTTAGATTTGCCATAAGAGTTAAATTTCTAATCTTTAGAGGTATGGTACCACTCAAAAGGTTGTTGTGTAGATTTAATAAAGTTAATTGAGACCAAGAGTCCACATTTGATGGGATGCAACCAGTCAACTTGTTATTTGAGAGATCTAACCTAGTGAGATTGGATAGTGATTCTAATTCAACTGGAATTGGACCTGTAAGTCGATTTGACCAAAGACCTAGATATTCTAGAAGAGTTAAATTGCTAAGCTGAAGAGGTATGGTGCCATGAATCTGGTTACGAGAGAGGGACAAATAAATTAAACTTGTCAGATTGCCCAGGGTTGGAGGGATTTGACCACTGAGGCGGTTAGACGAAAGAGTGAGATATTTCAAACTTTTCATGTTTCCTATTTCTGGGGGAATGGACCCATTAATTTGATTGTTAAAACCCAAAAGATATTCTAGTTTGGTCAAAAGGCCAAGACCTAGAGGGATAGGACCTGAGAGATTAACAAAACTAAAGTCTAACTCAACTAAACTCTTCACATTTCCTATTTCTTCTGGGAGAATTCCTCCAATTCCCAAATTTGAGCCAATGTATAAATAGGTAAGATTTCTCAAATGAAAAAGAGCTGAAGGAATCGTCCCATTGAAGTCGTTAGAGCTGAGGTCAAGGGAGACGAGTTTAGACAAGTGGCCAAGAGCGGGAGGGATGCTACCGTGAAGCCTATTTTGATAAATATAAAGTTCGGATAGTTGGGTAAGGTTTGCTAGTGAAGAAGGAAGCGGACCAACAAGTTCATTGGAAGACATGTCGAGATAGGTTAGTTTTGAGAGCGCACCTATTTGAGGAGGGATGACTCCAGCAAGTCCATTTCCGTGGAGATCCAGTCTAGCAAGGTTGCGAAAAGAAGAGAAGTTGAAATTTCTCAACTTATCTCCAATTTTGTACGATTTTGGTAGTCGTATTTCGGTAACACTACCAGCATCATTGCACAATATACCAGGCCACTGGCAACATGCCGAAATATTTATTGCTGTACTATTTTTGTCCCACCAGCCACTATTGAGCAGCGCCTCGGCTTCTAAATTCTGTGCAGACTTTGTTATTGTTGCTGCTTGTGGAGTAGCCAATATCATGAGAAGAACAACCCCGCTGCAAATAGCATCCATCGTTACACACTAACATGCAACAAGAACTATTTACGACCTCAAATAAAGAAACATAAGTACTCTGAGTACTCACTGATGAATTTAAAGACTTGCATTCAAGTCCAGTCAACATCGTTCCAATTTTCTTTCTCTTTTTTCCCCCTTGCAATATGGGGTGTATAGACCAATTGAACTGGAGTTGAATTGTTCTTATCATTATATTTCTTTTAGACTTAATCACACTTCGTTGACCAGAAAGCCCAGCAAAAGAATACCCCAGACGGTACAGTATTGCACTTTATTTGCATGGCTGAAAAAATCATCTGAAGATAGCTTTGGAACTTTAATGTATCTTCGATCTAATTTTATAATTAATTGTGAAGATTAGTTTATGTTATTTTTCCTAACAATAACTGCTAATTGTGAAGATTAGTTTATGTTATTTTTCCTAACAATAACTGCCCTTCCTTTACTTGGAATCATAATCTATGTTAAAAAGCAACCAAAACATAAGATACACTATTGATTGAATTGCCTTTCTGTAGTAGAGTGGAAGGTGGTTTTCACCTAATTAATGAGGTGAAGAAGTTTTAACGCATTTTAATTTGGAAAACTTGCAATGCGTTGATTCTAATCTTGATTTGATTCCAACTTATGCGAATGAAGGTCATTGGTCCTTTTTTTAACTTTATAAATTGATAAAGAACATAAAATTCTGCTCCATAAAATGATGGAAGTTGAGATTTTAGAAAATGTATAAATTGGAATTCAGATCTGAGGTTTATTGCTTAATACACGTTATAATTGTTCTAACTGAAGGAGAACGAGGTCTGATTGACAACAAGGATCGCGGAAGTAGAGTATTACTTTTTTCCCACTTTAGACGACCAATTTTCACTGTCCTTTAGGGGGGACTGCTCATTTTGAAACATAAGCCAAATCTAGCCAAGACTTAATTTTTTGAATGCACGTTTTTTTTGGAGTCAACCAAGTCTTTCCATCAAGTCTTTCCATCATTAAGATGGCTTCTTTTGGAGTCAAGAAAGCAAGTTTTTCCTTAATTATATGTTTCTTTTTCGAATTCTACTCACGGAACGCACGTTTTACTGTATTCATGCTTTACTGGCTTCCGGGTATTTAAGAAAAATATAAAATCAGTTTAACCCGTTGAACTATTTATACTTAAACCATAAAGGTAGTTCATTGTTTATTTTAAACCAAATCAATAAATAATATAATCAAGACCAAACATTTTATTCGTGATATTCCAATCAAGAATTGAATTAAACCGAACTTGTTCGAAATTTTTGTTGCAATTAAGGAATAGTTTTAGGAGTGTACTCGATCATCTATTCTTCAGCCAGCAAAAGAAAATTACCATGGAGAGAGAAAGCAAAATGAGAAAAGTCACATGCTGTATGCATTGCAGGGTGGCCTGTTTATTGGTAATTGATGATTCAATTATAAATATCACGAGAACAACCGCTGGATACAACATCCATTCTTTCATACTAATATTATGCAAAAAGAACTACTTTAAAGCATGCGAAAAGAACAACTTAAAGACCTTAAATCATTAAAATATAAGCATCAGGAATACTATGGAATAGGCTGGATTTAAATACTTGCATTCAAGTCAAGCTGAGGTCTTTCTAATTTGTGTTTTTTACCTTGCAAATACGAAAGGTATACCTATTATATACAGGAGTTGATTCTTATTCAGAAAAAATATATATATATATATATATATATATATATATATATATATTCTTTTGACTTGATCTAATTTCATTGGACAGATAAAGCCCACAAAATACAAAAATACTTCAGACTCTGCAGTGCTTCACTTTATTTACCTTGAAGATAAGTTGAAAATTTTAATTTATTACATTCTAATTTCACAATTTATAGTGAAAATTAGCTTTACGTCCTATACAAGACAATGGCTTCATTTTTTCCTTAAAGAAGAGCTTAGGGTTTAGCGCCTTATTTAAAAGTTTTATACAGAATCTTAGTAATCAAACATTAATAAGCAGCCAAAACTTAAGTTTTACAAGTGATTGAATGGCTTGTTTAGAAGTAAAATAAAAAATAGTTTCACTTAATTAACCAGGTGCAGAAGTTTTCACGCATTTTAATTTGGAAGATTTGAGCTGCATTAATTCTGGTCTTGATTTGATATCAACTTTTGACTTTTGAGAGGAAGACGATCAGTCTTCCAATTCTTGATGAATCGTTTTCCGCTTTCACTCGTCCTGTGTTGTAAATGGGCATGTGAGGATGATATTTAAAAAAAGAAAAGGAAATAATAATTTATACCCACTACTTTTTTATTTATACCCACTTATCTTTGATGGTATTTTAATTTCTTTCTAATGGTCTTTTATTCTTTTGCTTCTTAATTTTCTTTTTGACGGTAAAACTGTTAGTGAAGAGTTAGTAGTTTGTAATGTATTATTCAAGTTTATTGTCCCATATTAGAAGAGAATGGAATGTCCAATTCTTATATATGCCTTTGTCTTCTTCCAAATTCAAATTTTGTACAAACATTGTTTTGGAGGAAAATTTGATGGAAGGCTATACCAAAATTTATATTTAATTCATTTGAATATAAATTAGAAGATATGTAAATATCTTGACAAGGGCGCGACGCGGATATCATCAGAAATAACTCCTTTTATTAATCAGAATTCTCAAGGTGCCCAAGTGAGAATACCGTTATTTCACTGCGCGGTCGCGGATATCATCAGAATATCATTATTTTAGTTTTCTAATGAACGAATGCATCCCCTTGTTCAGAATTTGTGTCTTTTAGTTAACAGCCTGAAAAGATACGTGGGCCTGATGATATCCGCGTGCGGATATCATTAGAATATCATTATTTCAATTTTTTGATGAACGAATGCATCCCCTTGTTCAGAATTTGTGTCTTTTCGTTAACACCTTGAAAAGGTATCTTAGTTCTCTTTAAACAATTGAACTATGACAGAATTAAAACTTAACTTTTCATTTTAGTTTTTAGGCTTTGTTGTATCCTAGAGATAATTTGTTTAGAATAATAGAAGCAAATAAAATCTTAAGGAAAGTGATCATCACGCCTCAAAGTTTGTAACTTTCTCCATTTTATTTCTCTATTGTCGTTTTCAAAAACAAGGTACTGTAATGGTTGAAGTTTAATGAATTAAAGCTATTAGCTGGTCCAATAAATTCAAGCGAAAATTCATTATATGATAGACTAATGATTGATAAAAAGCCATGTATGAAAAATGAAAAAAGATAAAATGCACTATATATATATTTCAGTCGTTTTATACAATTATAATTTGATTTTGACACCTTTAGTACCAGATTAATATTCTTTAGTCATTAAATCAATAATTTTGAACTTAGATTTGCACATCATACATAAATAGGAGTTGCAAAGTACCTGGTATTTTCGGTTAATAAAGTGTGTACCACAGAATAAAACGATTGATGTCATTAACAAAAATTAAATTACGTCTTCTTTATTCTTTCAATTAGGTAAAATATATTGAATAGTTGCATGGCACCGCATGATTTACTAGTATCAATTACATCATATTATGTAATCATAATGCATTATTTTTATCTAAAAATGAGTGGTCCATCAATATTAATTATATCTAGCTACATCATTACACAATTATCGAAGCAAAAATAGCTCCCTAGAAAGTCAATTTTCATATCATCTTATTGGGAATAGTTTAATAATCTTTCACTTGAATTACCATGATTCGATTTTTGTGATAACGCTATTCTAGAATTACATTTAACGTCCCTTTATCACCCTTCCGATGGGCACCTCGAGTTAATAACCGGGCTCGGGAACATTACTACCATGGCTACCATCAACCAGAGTTCAAAGAAGGATAAAGATGACTAAAGAAAGAAGCGAAAAAGGCTATACATCGCTAAGGACGATGAGGGGTCTACCTCTCAATGGCCCGTGGTCTTGTCACTTTGTTAACACAAACATTGTGTTGAGAAATGTTTAGATGTGACGGTCCTTCTATCTATGCGGTGTCATATTGTTGGTGGCAATAAATGACTCACTATAGTTATGCAGTGCAATATTATCTGTAACACTACATGTTACAGATAATAATAATTTCACAATTACCGTCCCTTTTCACTTATTGTTTTCAAAAAAAAAAATTTTGACTAATTTTTTTCTAATGTTTTGGGACATTTCTACTGGGGTTGATTTCTTATTATTATTATTCTTTTAGACTTAAGCAAATTTCATTGACCAGAAGCAACCCTGGGAAACAAATAACTCAAACTGTGCAGTGTTGCACTTTGTTTACATGGCAGAAAAATCATCTGAAGGCAGCTTTGGAACTTTAATGTATTTTCGATATAATATTATAATTATTTTTTTCAAATTGCTTGAGTTATTGTCCCAACAATAGCTGCCCCTCCTTAACTTGGAATCACAATCTTTATAATCAAGCGTTAAAACGCACCCCAAGCGTTTTATTTTGAAAAATAACTACAGATTGAATTGCCTTTCTGTAGTACCATGAAAGGTGGTTTTCACCAAATTAATGAGGTGCAGAAGTTTCAACACGTTTTATTTTGGAAAATTTGCAATGCATTCATTCTAGTCTTGATTTGATTTTGACTTGTGAGAATGAAGGTCATCGGTCTTTCGATCTTTGCTGAATCTTTTTTCTACTTTACAAATTGATAGATAACTTAAATTCTGCTTTATAAAATCGTGGAAGTTGAAATTTTAAAGAATGTAAAATTTGGAATTCAGATGTAAGATTCATTGATTAGTACATGTTATAATTGTTCTATGAGGAAGGGAATGAGGTATTGATTGTTAACAAGGATCATGGAAAAAGAAAATAGGTCTGCAATAATAGCAATTAGAATTGAATATTAGTATTTTGTCTACTCTATTTTAAAGAAATTATTCTATTTTTTTTTCTCATCCTCTAAATGACCCTTTCTCTCAATTTTCCCAGTCCTTTTCAAAAGACAACTTCTTCCACACGTAAACTGATTAAACCACAACTTTTGAAGACAAATTTGTATTTATTTAAGTCTTGATAGGAATGTGGAGTCAAGCAAGTCTTTCGATCATTGTATGTTTTGTCTGATTCTACACGTTGCATGGACGTTTTAAGAAGATTTTTTATACATGGTACCATGTAAAAAACCCCCAAGTGATATTAATTTTTCCTGAAATAGCACCAATGCGAGGTAAAAGTATTAAATAAATCAAGTGAATTGTCACGTGGTGTATCAAAATTAATAATTTATTATCATGTGATAGTAGTGAGCCGCATCTGATAACATTTGGTGATGTATGATTAGTTCGGGTGTTCACAAAAAGTATTTTAATTTTAAATCAAAACAATACATAATCTAATCAACTTCAAATATTTTAATTTCGATTTTGCAATCAAGAATCTAATTAAATCACACTTGCTCTAATTTTTTGTAGTGCCGTACAATCATTTTTCAGGCAATATACAAATTAAAAGTATATTTTTTACAAGTTTCTTATACAGTTTTTTTTTTTTGGAAAAAAATTTTCTTATACAGTTTATTCCCTGGAAAGTTGAACCTACCCCTTAGTTCTACTCAACCCTCTTCAAGCAAATACGGTTTACTCCCTTGAAAGTTGAACCTACCCCTTAGTTCTACTTTACCCTCATCAATCAAATTACTTCACACGTGACTTCCCTTAAAAAAAAAATCATCGATATTTAGAAATATAAAAATATGGCATGCACCTTTTTAGAAATCTATGCCCTTAATCTAAATTAAAGACACGTTGGATATCTTATTTCATTTATAATAAATTTCATAACCTTTTAAATTTTATAATTTCGTGACTATACAAATACTGTTGGATTCTTAAAATTTTCCTTAAACAAATTATTCATTGTTTCTATTTATTTCATTACAGAAAAAGTGAGAATTTATGACTTCTTTTTTGTTATTTTGAATATTCAATCCAAAGCCGACCAAAATAAATAAAAAATTAACAAATATTATTATTTATACAAATATAATATAAAAAAGTGCAAATCTTACTTTTAAACATGCAATGAATTTTAACAAAAAAAACACATTTGAGTATGTAATTGCAAATGCAAAGCCAATAATATTTCCAAACTTCTTAAAATAAAAATATTACTAAATTTTTAAAAATTAAGTCTTTCTAACAATAAATATTTAATTGACTCTAAAATATTGCATTATTTTTTGGAGAATATTATTGTTTGTCTAAAATGCATGAATATATATATGTTAGTATATGTAATATTAAAAAAAATTAAAAGCATAGTTATACTAAAAATATTTATCATCCTTTTTTTTATTTGTTTGGTTAGTGCATGATCAAAACAAAAAGAAAACGGTACAGTGAAAGTAAGGGTAGGTTCAAGGAATAAAGTGTAATTAACCCTTTTTATTTAAAAATTTGATATTTACTATGTTAGTTGATCATTTATTCCTTTCCTTAGCTATGAAAAAAAAAAAATCACCAAGGAGAAAAAAGAAAGAATGAAAAGCGGCTTGCTGTCTATATTGAAGGGTGGCCTTAGTACATTGGTGTAAATAAATGAATAAATATTTCAAGAAAAAAGTGATGGAGATGATCTAATCTTATCTCGAGCCAAAAGCTTCAATTGAAAATGATGGAAAAAGAAAATATTTTGTAATTTCGTGTAGAAATTAGAATTAAATAACAGTAGTATTTTTTTTTCTTGGAAAAAAAGATTGTCCTCTACCCCTTGTCTCTCTCCATACCCTCTACTACTTTAAAACGACCCTTTCTCTCAAATTTCACTATCCTTTTCGAGAAACAACATCTTTGAAATGTAAACTGAATTTAAGCCACAACTTTTGAAGACTAACTTTATTTGAGTCTTGATTGGAATGTTTGATAAAAAAAAAAAAAAGAGATTGAAATGTGGAGTCAATCAAGTCTTTCCATCATTATGGGCTTCTGAAAACCAACTTTATTTAGGTTCATTTGGTAGGATGTAAATTGTTTTCCTCAGAATAATATTTTCTTAGAAAAACATTATACATGAAAAAAGTCATTTCTTGATTTTGTTCTTGATGGGAATGCTTGCATTGCCTTCTCTCTATTCTTGATTCTGTTGAGGGTTTTGAGAGTTGTGGTCTATCTTTCAATCCCAAATGAGTAATTTATAATTTTACTCGTTTTTGAATGAGAAGTAATTATGACTATTCAATTTGAAGACAATTTCAGTTGCCCATGTGACTTTTAATTAAGTCTAACCTAGTAGTTTAGTTTAGACTTAAAAAATGCTAAACATTCCGGTCTTCAAAACATTTTTTAGTTAGTAATAGTAAGTAGTTCAACCGGTAGAATTTAGTTTGCCAATTAATTAATTATTTAATATTGGTGATGAGATTCTTTTGCATGTTGAAATTTCAGTCTAGTAATGGGAAACATCTTTGTCACCAATTTGTCGAAGTTGAAGTTTTGACTCGTGAGTTAGCTTAGCGTGTGATATTGGGGTGTAAAGTTATTTCGTTGTTGTTTGTTGCAAAACCAAGTGAAAAGATTATAAATACCTAAAATTAAGAGTGCATATTTATTCAAATAATGTTTTCAAAATGAGTTTCTTAGAATTTTCATGCATATACTATATATTATTTAAGTTTGGTTTGACTTGAAAGTTCTCCAAGAAGTCCATATCAATCTTCCAATTTTTCAAATTTATTAATTATTTTTCCTACGTCAGAATTTTTTATTCTTTTTGATTAATTAATCCCAACAAATTTAAATACTACAAAACTTATCATAAGTGCTACATACGTACATGCATACATATACACTCGCATATAGGGTAGTTTGACACAAATCACATGATGATTTGAAAATCCATAGATAATGGTTGAGTCCTCTTGCTTAGGCCATTCAAATCCCCATAACCTTCAGTTTGGTCAGATGTGTATTTGTACGGTAGAAAAAAATCATATGAAGATAGCTTCGGGAATTTAATGTATTTTCGATCTAATTTTATACTCCTTCCGTCCCATTTTGATAGGCTTACAGGTTTTTTAACACAGTTTAAGAAAAGTTAGTTAACTTTATTGAAATAATGAATTAATTTATAATGTTACTAAAATACTCTTATATTTATCATTAAACATTTACATTAAATACAAATAGAAAATTGCACCATAAGTCAAATTAATTCCATTTGATGTGTGAATGCACAGTTTGCTATGCACTCTCACTTATAACAAAGTAATTAAATAGGGACATTTTAGAGAAGTTGAAAATTAATTACATTCTTCAATTAGAAAGTAGACTATAATTTGGGACGGATGAAAAAAGAAAACAAGTCTATCAAAATAGGACGGAGGGAGTAATTAATTGTGTCAATTAGCTTTAGTTATTGTTCTGACAATAATCACTTCGAATCAGAATCTTTGTAATCAATCAAACTTTAAAAAACACGCAAAGCATAAGATACATTATTGATTGAATTGCCTCTCTGTTGTAGTAGAGTAGAAGGTGGTTTTCCCCTAATTAATGAGGTGAGGAAGTTTTAATTTGGAAAACTCGCAATGCATTCATTCTAGTCTTGATTTGATTTCGACTTGTGAGAGTGAAGGTCATCGGTCTTTCGATACTTGCTGAATTTTTTTCTATTCTACAAATTGATAGAGAACATAAATTCTGCTCCATAAAATCATAAGAGTTGAGATTTTAAAAAATATAAAATTTGATATTTAGATATGAGTTTCATTGCTTAGTAAATGTTATAATTGTTCTAACGGTACTAGTTGACAGCAAGGATCAAGAAAAAAGAAATAGGTCTGCAATAATAGCAATTAGAATTTGACAAAAAAAAAATAATTGCAATTAGAAGAATTGAACATTAGTATTTTGCCTGTTTAAAAAAAAATAGAATGTTTCCCCCCCCCTAAACGACCCTTTCTTTCAATTTTCACTATCTTCTTCGGGAGAGAACATCTTTCAAACGTAAACTAAATTTAAGCCACGACTTTTGAAGACAAATTTGTATTTATTTAAGTCTTGATTGGAATGTGGAGTCAAGGTCAAGCAAGTCTGTCCATTGTTGTGTTTTCTCTTCGTGTTCTACACGTTGGGTGGACGTTTTACTCGTATTCATGCCATAGCAGGACTCCGGCGTGTTCAAGAAAAGTATAAATTCAGTTTAACAAGCTAAACTATTTATCCTTGAACCATCAAGGTTATTTATTATATATTTCAGATCGAATCAAACAAAATCTAATCAAATTCAAATATTTTATTTTCGATTTTGCAATCAAGAATTTAATTAAAATCGCACTTGCTCTAAGTTTTTGTTTGTATTGTACAACTTTTTTTTAAGGCAATAAACAAATTAAAAATATAATTTTTACAACTTTTTTATACACTTTAGTCCCTTGAACCTACTCCTTTATTATACTTTACCCGCTTCAATCAAATTAATTCACACTTTACTTCCCTTAAGAAAATTTCATTGATATTTACAAATATAAAAAGATGGCATGCCTTTTTTTAGAGAAATATGCCCTTAATCTAAATTAAAGACACAATTGATACCTTATTTCATTTATAATAAATTGACATAATCTTTTAAATTTAATAATTTGTGACTATACAGATACTCTTGGAATCTGAACATTTTCTTTAATCAATTTATTCATTATTTCTATTTATTTTATTACACAAAAAGTGAGAATTTGTGACTTTTTTGTTGGTTTGACTGTTCAATCCAAGCCAAACAAAATAAATAGAAAAGTAAACAAATATTATTTTTTATGAATATAATATAACAAGAAGAACATAGTCTAAATCTTTCATTTTTAAAACATCTAATAAGTTAGCAAAAGGACAATAGGTTCTAACAAAGAACACATTAAATATGTAATTTCAAATGCAGACATAAAAGTATTTCCGAACTTGTTAAATAAAAATAATATTTAGTTTTTTAAAATTAAGTGCATCTAAAAATAAATATTTGATTGACTCTAAAATATATCAATATATCAATATATTCAATATTCAAAACATTAAAATGTAGTTATACTACATGATTGAAAGAATTGAAAGCTATTAAAATAATAATAGGAAAGCTATTAAAAATAAATTATTGAAAGATATCCAAAAATGGCTACAGGAGAAATTTTTGTCTAAATAAGTCTGCATTATTATTTCTTATTTCTTGATAATTATGTAATTTTTTCAGTGGAAGTAAAGTTTCTATTAATTTGGTTCAAGTGGGTAAAGCGAAACTAAGTTGTAGGTTTCAGGGAATAAAGTGTATTTAACCTTTTGTATGGGGAAAAAAAATCACCAAGGAGAAAAAGGAAAGAATGAAAATCGGCTTGCTGTGTGCATTGTAGGTTGGCCTGCTTATTTGTAATCGATGATTCAATTATAAATAAATGAATTGATAAATAAAGACCTTAAATCATTAAAGTATAAGGAATATATTTACGCGGACCGGGTTCATGTGGATCCAATGATCCAGATGCAGCCTCCATTTGAAAATAATCCAAGTATCGGCGCTAAGAGTACCGTGGGGAAGGCTGGATTTAAGTACCTGCAATGAGAAATTCCAACTAGTCCACCATTTACACGGATCCCACAGCACTCAATTTATTCTCACCAAAAAGATAAATGCTTGTGGAGGCACAGTAGAACGGCCTAACTGTTGATCCATCGTTGGACATAGTTTGCACTAATGCCCAAGTATGAGGGCCCAATTAGCTCTGTATCCTGCCCAAAAGGCTCACCTGTTGAGAGCTAGCCCAACAGACCCAAAGCATTAGCTTGGCTACCATGTTATTTGGAGTCCAAGATTCAAATCTGACAATTGCACGATTTCATTAAGAGCTCGGCATCTATTAGTTTGGCTTCGGCCGTGCTACCACCATGATTATTACAGATGGCAAGAGCCAACTAAGGCCATCCTTTACTTGAGAGAGCTCGGCAAGGATGCCACAAAGCTTGTTAAATTGCTTAAAATGAGAATTCCTAGTGGTTTATGCAAAGAATCATCTGACATGACATGATGGAGTCTAAAAACTCTCAACTACTCACCCGAGCACGTTCAAGTCATCTATGGTTGACATAGCCATCTTATGTGACGGGCTACAGACATCAAATCTCTAGGTGTATTAATGCGGGTCTCAACCGCCTCCACCTTGTTTTTTTTTTGGCAATAAATACCCTCACTCCAATAAGGAAGAAAAGGAGGGCCTGTAAGTCTTGAAAACTCAGCTCCTTTAGATTATAAGCTTCACCCGAGTTCCCTTTGACTTAAAAGCATTAGAGGCTAACTGGGATAAAACCCCTTAGGTTTCTAACTGTCTTTGTCTTGCAGGTTCACAGCAATCGGATATTGGGCTGCCCTCGATATGCACAGCAGCCCACACAAAAGGAAATCCAACCGTAACACAGCCGCTTGTGCAGTAGCCAATGTAGGGTCCATCCTTTCGTACTATTAATTTTAATATTATACAAAAATAACTACTTGATGTTATGTAAAAAAGAACTACTCAAGATCTTAAATCAATATATACTGGAGTTGATTCTTGTCAAAAAAAAAAAAAAAAAAAAAAGGAAAACTTTTGACTTGATCAAATTTTATTGGTCAAATAAAGTCCGCGAAATAAAAAAAAATTATTTCAAACACTTGCAGTATCGTTGAAGGTAACTTGGACTTTAGTTTATATTGTCATTCTAAATTTACAATTTATAGTGAAAATCAGCTTTATTTAAACTTGGAATTAGAATCTTTGTAATCAAATATTATCAAGCAACCAAAGCTTAAGTTACACTCTTGATTGAATGGCCTGTTCTGGAGTAAAAGGGAAGTAGTTTGACTTTTCAATGAGGGGCAGAAGTTTCACTTAATCAAAGAGGTGCAGCAGTTGTGTAATGTGTTGTCCGGCTATAAATATTTAACAACAATTTTAGGATCTAAAATATGAAACAACGTTAATAATATAAATATCGATAAAAAATAAACCTAAATTCCCATACAATAAAATGAAAAAGTAAAGAGCTGAATCTCAGGTTTCATGGATATTCGAATCAAACCTCAGGGAAGGTAAATGTAATTATCCCTTCTGCTTAAGTATAGTAAAATTCAAATATAACTGCCTACCACCCTCCGATTTAACCACATTCTTCACATCCCTTACTCCTTGTATGACTTTCAATTTAGTCTAATATTTTTCTCCTTCTATTTTATACTGATTGGTAAATCTAAAGGTATAATTTAAAAGTAAGGATCTAGAACTGAACGATCGCTGAGGTTACCACCGAAGATAATTTGTGGGCGAACTCATTGTATTTTGAAATTTAACTATTACAGTCAATTTTACATTAACCTCGTAATAAAACTTACATATAATTATCTTTAACATTTTGTTGGCAAAAGTGTTCAATGTGTGCAAGTAATTTTTGGCAATTCCAATTGAATTGTAAAATATCCAAAACTAGCAATTGTTCAGAATCTTGGGTCCAAAAATATACTAGGACATGACATAATACATGGTAAAATTTTTTTTTCTTTATTCTAATTTTCATTACAAAGGGCCCGCAGGCCCCGAGAGGAAGAAGGAAGGAGGGTTCGGGTGAGCAACATTTCTACAAGTATGGAAAACCTTACATTTTAACTTGTTGCAGAAGTGATCAAGCCAACGAATCTCATTAATTTCGTTGAACTAATTTCATTGACCTGTAGTTTCGATTAATTAATTAAAGGTGTGGAAGTTTTCACGCGTTTTATATTGGAAGATTTGCAATGCATTCAATCTGGTCTTGATCTGATTTCAACTTTTGAGGTTGATGGTCACCTGTCTACTAATCCCTTATCATTTATGATCGAAGCATACAAGCAGTTAATATCATTTTGAATGAAGCCAACAAAAAATGGAATAAAAACCGAGTATTTTGGTTTAGTTTAATTTTGCAACCCGTAGAGACAAAATTTAACAAGCCCAACTCTATGGCCCATAGAATTTCACCTTATCTCAAGCTGCTTATGGGATAGGGTCCAACTCAAAAGCTCAATAACTGTAGAGCTTTCAGGCTATTAATACCCCTCTTGTGGTCTCATAAATCCAAGTTCACAGATAAGCTCTCAAGCTAGCCGAGCTCTTCCTTACTTATTCATGTTATAAATACCTTATTGACTTGAGCGTCGAGGTACACCGGGAGAGGAGCCCTATCTCGACCTCATTCTCTTATGTGTATAGGTAAACAGTGTGACCATGCATAAGGTGGTCAAAATCGATTTTTACAGTAACGCCGTCTGTGGGAATGAGTGATTATCCCACTGGAGCTTGATCATATTATCTCTTTTAGCTCCTGAAGGGTTGAAGAGATTTTTTGCATCTGAAGAGCCAAAGAGAAGGTGTTAAAGGCTCATTTGCCAAAAAACCACCAGAATATATTCCAACAGTAAGTATGGTAATAAAAGATATTCATGCCGAGGCTCGGCCATATTTTGTCCTCGGCACTTCAGCCACATTTTGTCCTCGACACTTCGGCCATATTTTGTTCTCAGCATTTCGACCATATTACGTTCTAGGTTCGGCCATATTGTATCCTCCGCTCAACCAAGTACTTCGGCCATGTTACTTCACTTCGGCCGCATACCTTGGCTAAATGATGTTCTCACCTCGGTCATATCACTTCGGCCATATTATGTCCTCAGTCCAAAAAAGTTCAAAATATGAACTCGCCCTCATTGGATCTCCTTTGAGCTCCTCATTTAAGCTTCAAAAGACCGGAGAGCCAAGATGGCTTGAAACTCCAGGATGAAAAAGAAAACGTGTTCAGTTTCACCTCCTCTCGGACTTGGCCAAGAAGAGCTTGGCCAAAAAGAGCTCGACCCAAAGAGTTTGGCCAAAAGACTTCGGCCAAAAGAGCTAGGCCAAAAGAGTTTAGTAAAAGAAGAGTTCGGCCAAGGATAGCTCATCAATATTAAACTTTTGTGACTTCCCAATATTCAGCCCCTAGCGGTCTTATTATTATATCAGACCTTTAAATTCTCATTATGGACTTCGGATTTCTTTTTGATTATCATTTGGGGTTTCACTCTTTCGCACTCTCATAGTGGATTCTCAATAAAGTTATATAAGCTCAAGACACGATGACAAATTCATTGTCATCCAGTCTGAGGTGGGGGGCTTATGTAGAGAGAATTTAACAAGCCCAACTCTACCGCCCATACTTATAATTTCATCTTATCTCAAGTTGCTTGTGGGATAGGGCCCAACTCAAAGGCCCAATAACTGTGAAGCTTTCAGGCTATAAATACCTCTCTTGGGGTCTCATAAATCCAAACTCACAAGTAAACTCTCAAGCTAGTCGAGCTCTTTCTTACTTATTCATGTTATAAATACCTTAGTGATTTGAGCGTCGGAGGTAAACCGGGGAAGGAGCCCCACCTCGACCTCATTCTCTTATGTGTGCAGATAAATAGTGTGGCCACGCATAAGGTGGTCAAAATCGATTTTTACACAACCAATAAACCAAATTAAACAACACCTGCTCATACAAGTTTTTTTTTTTTTTGGAAAGCAATTGTACAAATAAAAATTGGTATTATTTATTTTATAATTTGGTCATTAACTCATTAGCCCTGAAACAAAAAAAAAAGAAACAAGAAGTGAAAAAACGTAAAGAGAAAAATGTCAAATCGTGTGCTGTTTTGCATGGTGGTCCCGTTTGTTGGTCATTGATTATTCATACTTAAATAAATGCATTGATACTTGGAGTTGAAAAAAAAAAAAACGTATGCTACTAATAGAGAGAAGCACAACCTTAAGTAACCACTAGTTTGAGTTCAAAGTTAAGCACCAAAAGGGAAAGTATATTCCTAATTTCCAAACTTGGTATTCATTATAGTCCTTTTTTGGTTAAAAGCTTTTCTTTTTAATGGTATTTTATTGAAATTTTTATTTCTTTCTTATGGTATTTTAGTCTTTTGCTTCTTAATTTGCTTTTTGACGGTAAAATAAGATGCTGCAATAGTTGAAGTTTAATGAATTAAAGCTATTATCTGGTCCAATAAATTCAAGATGAAAATTCATTATAGTGATAGACTAATGACTTGATAAAAAGCCTCACTTACGTATAAAAAGTGAAAAAATAAAATACACTATGTGCACTTTAATCGTTTTTATACAATTATAATTTGATTTGACACTTCTAGTACCAGATTAATATTCTTTGGTCATTAAATCAATAATGTCCAACTTACGCTTGCACGCCATGCATAAATAAGAGTCGCAAAGTACCTGGTGTTTTGGATTAGTAAATTGTACATGATAGAATAATACGATTGATGTCATTGATAATAAATAAGTAATTTTGTTTTGGATTATTACTAGTATACACGATAGAATAAATAAATAAAAATACAAAATTTATGCCTTCTTTATTCAAATTCCTTGATTAGGTAAATATATGGAATAGTCACGTGCGCCGTCACATGTCCTATTAATATCAATTGCATTTTACTATTTAAGCATAATGCGTCACTTTTACATAGAAATGCGTGATTTGTCAATATTAATTACGTCTCAATACATTATGAAACAATTATAGAGGGAAAAACAGCTTTTTAGGAAGTTAGTTTTTCCACCACTGTTAGTGGGAAAAGTCTAATAAACTTCCATTTGAACTGTCGAGACTCAAGCTTTTGTAATAAAACTCTTCTAAGATTACGTCCTTTATGACTTTCCCGATCGACGCCTTCAGGTTGGTAATCCGGCTTCCGGAACATTACTACCATGGCCTACTATCATCCCGAGTTCAAAGAAGTTAAAACAGTGACTAAAGAGAAGTGAAAAGGCCGCTACATAGCTAAGGAGGATTTGATTCAACCTCTCCGTGACCCATGGTTTTGTGTCACTTAATTAGCACAAGTATTGTTTTGAGTAACGGCTAGATGTCGATGATCACATAGACTGGCGTGAAAATGATTTGTGGCAGATAGATGACTCACCAGTACTTAGCGTAATGTGATATTATTTCTGGCCCTAAAGTACCGATGTCAATGTACATATCTTGACCATGAAATATTTTTACAATTAACATCCTCTTTTCCTTTTTTTTTTTCCCAAAAGAAAAAATTGATGACTAATTTTTTTTTCTATTTTTTGGAACGTTTTTTCAACCATTCTAAAAGTTCCGGACTTCATCCTTCCTTTACCTATCTGTACACACACAATCAAGCAGCGAACAAAGTGCCCATCAGGTCGAACCGATTCTCCATCAGGCCCTTTTGTTTTGTTCACAGTTATCATCCTCCGCTACCGCCTCTTTGATTGGTTTTCAAAATGGCTTTGTTGGTGTAAATTCTCAAAGTTTTGTATTTTCTATATGTTCTTTTTCTTTTTCCTTAATTTGTGTACAAATAGGTGTTGAAATTGTAATTTCAAGTGCCATGTGATTCAAGAATTTGGATTGTAAAAGTGAAACTAATATTGTACAGATTGTATTATATCCCTTCTGAAGGCAATATTGCATTGGATTAATATTGTAGCTAGTATCTTCAAACCTATATCAGTTAAAAAGTGACCTTCTCTTTTCAGAGCTGAGATACTTAGAAAAATTTTGTTTAGGGGAAATTCGTCAATGCCGAACGAATAGTCACTATAACAATTCTTGACAAACTGGCAATACTAAGACACCTTAAGAAGACCCCTTGTTTGGATGTGAATATAGATGATTCTTGCCTTGCTAGATTGTAATTTCATTCCTCAGCTCACCTTTCATTGAATCTCCTCAGTTGCTAATGATTCTTGATACATTGCCTGAGTTCGACTTCACTTCGTTTTCAATGGCTCTTTTTTGTCCTTTAGGATTGTGTTCTGTTCATTCTCCAAATTGTTTGTTCTGTGGTTGATTTGAGGGGGGTGGATGGTCAGGGGGAATAATAGAAAACAAAAATGAAGTAAAAAAGATAATTAAGTCTCCTTTTTCCTTAATATTGAAAGTGATACATGGGAAAGTTCACTTGTGCGGAAATCTATAGCTGCAGCGACAAGGCAACAAAATCTAACTTCAAATTGTCTTGTATATGCATCCCACTCTCCCGGGCAAGAGAGTACTTTGTGACATGTTAGACCGTGCAATGATTGCCTCTGAAAGGATGATTACCGCAGTTCTTCTTTGGTTTTGCCACCATTTGAGCAACTAGTTGTGGGTTAAAATGTAATGAATTGGTTGTCGATTTGGAGTTGGGGTATTGGGGGGCCATTTAGAAATTAATATTAATGGTTAAAAAAGGAGGTGTAAACTTCGTCTTCGTGCAGCTGTGCGCATTGCAGGGTGGCCAATTATAAATAAGTGAATTCATAATTCAAGAAAAAAGTGATGGAGAGAGGAACTAATCCTAACTCGAGCCACTAGCTTTAGTCCAAAGTGAGAAACTCCTACCAGTTTATTCTTCTCACCAATAAATGTAAGGGAGAATTAGCCCCCCAAAAAGAAAATTGTTGCTGCTGCTGCTTGTGCAGTAGCCAATATTATGAAAAGAACAAATATGGTGTCCATCCTTTCATACTAATATTATACAAAAATAACTACTTGTCATGTAAAAAGAACTACTCAAGATTCTTAAATCAATATATATTGGAGTTGATTCTTGTAAAAAACAAATTCTTTTGACTTGATCTAATTTCTTTGGGCGAATAAAGCCCACGAAAAAAAAATGTTATTTCAGGCTCTGCAGTATTGCAGTTTATTTACATTGAAGGTAACTTGGGAACTTTAATTTATTGTCGTTCTAATTTTACAATTTATAGTGAAAATTAGCCTTTTTTTTACGTGAAACTTGAGCTTTATGTTTATGGATATATACATTTACAGTTTGTTCAAGAGGCTACCCTCAATTACATCAGATCTCCCTATTAGTATTATTTTGGGAGAATTATAGAGATCCTAATTAATCACTTCCATTTATTACATGATAGTGATAGTTGCTTTCCAAACGTCAACAATGAGTGTTATTACTACTCATACCCATTCCCTTCCTTCATTCCCTAAACCAAACATCCCCCTCAATTTATAAATACACAAGCATGTCTTTTTTAAGGAAAAAAAAATTTGGGACTAAGATATATTTTCAATATGTTATAGACCAATATGCATCATATTAAATATGATGGACTAAAACAATAATGACTTATAAATGCAAAGGACTATTAGCGCAATTCTTCTTAATTTAACATGAGAATTATTTTCTTTCACATGGACATGGTCAACTTACTCATCAAAATATTATCCCGGAAGTTAAAGGTTTTGTGTTCAAATTGTTTGCGCACAAAACACAAATCTCAATACCTATAATTTTTTTTCCCCAAACAACAACGTACACTATATTCCTGTTACACTAACCTATATCAAGGTAGAGCCCAACATGTGCTATAGTATGCACTAATCTATATTAACGAAGATTCAACTAGACCAATGGAGCAAGAGGGAATGGGATTGTGGGACAACAGGGAATAAATTTGTTGCAAGGACAAAGATCTCAGACCGAAGCATGCGACTCCCTAGCTAATTGTAAAGATCACGAGTTGGTTGAGTTTAGTATAATTATAATGTTAATTTTTATATCATAATTTGATGTTAATCATAAAAACAACACTTACTTTGTTATCTAAACTATTTATGAATTTACACTTTGCCATCTAAAATTGAATTTTGTTTAAATCAGCTTCTAAATTACAAGAGTTAGAATTAATGTATATTGCCCTCTTTTTTAATCCTTAACTGTTAATTTTTCTTGTTTGTAATACATTTACAAGTTCCCAACTCTCCATCTAGAACTAAACTGAAGTGCTTTGTGATGGAACTAACACCAACCAACACTAATTATCTCCCATGGTTATTTCAGCCTAAATTGGTCATAACGGAAACCTGACAACAACATCTATTTCCAGTTTCCTTTACTACAATGAGGAATATAAAACAAGTTTTCTATTGATACGGATCAAACTTGATTTTAAACTCTATTGATATTAGCATCTGAATTTTATCCTCAAACAAGTCATTCCAGAAAAAAAAAAAATTGAGCCATGATCTCCTGTTCTATCTTCATTGAAGTGAAAAGATAAATGCTCAAGCTTAAAAGGTTTTTTGTCCCAAAGAAAGCAGCATTGTCCTTGCTTCTTACAATGTGCATATCACTTGAAAACTTGAACATATTTGCAAGATAAAAGATATGAATAATTACAGTAAAAAAAGGAAGAAACTGAACAAGTTTTGGAAAATATTGTTTAAATGCTTTCTTGATGTCACATTCAAGAAAAGTATTCTGGAGACATTAGCTGATGCACAGTGATGGCACTGTAGCGGCTTGGTTAAGCCTCCTCTAGATACAAGAAATTGATGCACCACATTTTTCATTGTTGGTCGACATTTTGGGTCTGGATGTAAGCAAGCTAGTGCCAAGGTGACAGAGAGAACCACATTCTCTAGCAACTGAACCATTAACAGGAGGCTCCAAACGTGCATCTAGTAGATCCTTCAGCATGACTTCACCGTTAGGTTGCATTGACAATGAGGAAAGGAAGTCTCTAGGATGCTTTCCAAATAATGTTTCTAGAACCACAATGCCAAAACTATAAACATCAGACTTTCCAGTAATCCGTCATTGTATAAGCTAGCTCTGCATCAAAGATTAGAGAACACATCATGTAGATTTTTGCATTTGAATATATAATTAGAATAGTGATGTCGCGCCCCATTTTTCGAAGGAGGAAATTAGTGAAGTGTGATGGTGAAAAGGGATAAAGTGATGAAGTCGGAAAAAGGAAAAGGAAGAATTATATGTGATTGTGTTTAAAATGCTTTATTTTAAAAGAAAAAGGACCTAAAATGAGACTTTGAAAATGCGACGGTTTTTGGGTCCGAAAATAGAGTCTGAAAAGGGTTTTTAGTAAAAAAAAATGAAGTCGCCACTTGGTATTGAGTTTTGGTGTACCAAGTCACCAGAAAAAGATATATATATTTTTTTAAAAGGTGAGAAAATCAAGAATGATTTATTTAAAAGATGATTTTTGAGAAAAATGCAAGAAAACAATAAAAACCCTTTTTAGACAACTCCAGATCTTTTGAAAACAAGAGAAAAAGGTTCGGGAGTCACAGTTGAAGAAAGGGAAGGCAAAGGCTTGTGCCTAAGGCACCCTTTCAACCTAGTCAAAACTAGTTGCGAGGTTTAGTCTAAATTTTCCTAATTTAACCCTAAGATTTTATCACATTTGGATGCAACTATATGAATGCAAATCTAGTCCTAAAAATGGATATCGTTTAAGGGACAAAATATTCCATTGAGGTTTGGTCGGGATTACCGCATTAATTGCGAAACCCAAGTCTAGACCTCGATGGAGTCACGAGTGTAGATGCAAAGTGAATATGCAAAAGAAAAAGAAAATAGTAATATAGATAGTAAGTGAACAAAGAAAGTGGGAATACAACAAAACGGGAATGGGGGACTAATAGACTCGTGACTAAATGTTTCTACTCACGGAAGGGGGAACGACATGTACGCCATCGCTTCCCACGTGAGTAGATGACTATTTCTAATCAAATCACGCAAATGACCTAAAATTCTATGTGTAGTAGAATCTAAATGTTATGCATCAAATAGATGTTAAAAAAAGTAATAAGTTATAACGTATATATCAAAAACTCATAGAAAATGAAAAAACCCTAAAAAGATAAAATGTGTGTGAAATGTCATGAAATGCACACGAAAAATGATCCTAATGCTAAAATGACCTAAAGGCTTAGCATTGGACTAGCCTATTTTCTATAAATTCTCCGCTAGCGTTGGACTAGCGAAGAAACCGGAATTAACCACAACTAGTGTTGGACTAGTGTGGCGACGGTACACATATATAATAATAAGGCCAGTAAATAAATAAAGCATATATTAAAGCAAATGATCACATAAAAGCACATAATGGCACGTAGGAGCACATAGCACATAAGCATGGTATTCTAGATGCAAGTTCCTAGGGAAAACGAATAAAACACACAAGCACATAACACACATAGCACACAAAGCCCTAACTATTACACCGGAGAATAACCTAATTACAATCTAAAAATAGAAAAAAATAGAAGATATCCTATCTAACCTATCTATTACACTTTCTATCTAAAATACATAGGTTTTAATTAAATAGATAAAACATAAACTGTCTATTACATTAACTATCTAAATACAAAGAATTTACTGAATAGAATATTACTTATCTATTACATTTCTTTGAATAATTAATATTAATTCAAGTAAATAATATGAAATAAATAAATGTTCACACATGTATAGAAAATATAAGTACAAAGAGATATATAAAAAAATATATAGAAAACACATAGGAGCACGTAGGAGCACATAAAGAGAAATAAAAAGGGTAATCGAGGTACCTCCTATTCGAAGATCCGGTACAAATTGCTACTAAAATGAACAAATATGTCAAAAATACCACTATTTAAATAAATAAACTACTAATTGAATAATTTCCTACCGATCACTATGAACATACTACGATAATTCAAACAATCATAGCAATAATAAACAAAATAAGAGAAAGAAAATAATGATAATAATAATTAATTATTTAGGAAGAAAAATGAAAATTTTTTAAGTAAAAATAAATAAATAAATAAATAAATAAAGCAAAACAACAAAAATAAAGAAATAATGATAATAGAAGATACAATACAATGATACATACTTAAACTTTTAACACCCCAAATAATGATTATTAAAATAACTAAAAGGAAAATAAAGAAACTAATTTGAACATTAATTAGACTAACAAGACCCAATTTTAAAGCATTAATTATAAATTTGATAAAATAAAGAAATGTGAAAAGAAATAATTTAAAGCTTTGAGGATTTAACTAATTTTAATTTTTTTCTTTTTGCAAAAAATAAAATATTATAAGATTTGGATTAAAAATGGAAATTTAGGCAATATTCTAAAGTGAAAATGTAATTTACGACAAACAAAAGGGTAAAATTATAATTTTAAACCCTAATTAAGGTAATGACATAGTTTACAACAAATTTAGAAGCTAAAATGTAATTTCAGCAAGTATAATGCCCAAAATAAAAAATTCCAGCAATACTTAAGTCCAAGAATATAATTTCAGCAAAGTCATTAAATAATACATAATTTACAGCAATGTCTAGGGTCAAATTATAATTTTCAGCTATATAAAAGGGCCAAAAATAAAAATTTCAGCAACTACAAGTATTAAAATACAAATTCCAGCAACAAATAAAAGACTAACATATAATTCTAACAGTTAATGGAGGTCTTAAAACAAATTCCAGCAACATAAAGGACCAAAATATAAATTCCAGCAACAATAGGGGGCCAAAAATAAAATTCCAGCAAGTATAGTGGCTCAAATAAAATTCCAGCAAGGTTGGGAGGGACAAAAATAAAATTCCAGCAAGCATTCTAGGGCAAAAATAGAATTTCCAGCAATGTTGGGGGTAAAATTCCAGCAAGTTAAAATATGCAAAATACAATTTCCAACAAGTTTTAAAACTAAATTGCAATTTTAAGTAACATTCAAGGTTCAATTTGTAAATTATACCCACATTAAACACCAATTTGTAATATCTTACAATAAAAGGGGGAAAACGAAATTTTCAGAAATATTTAAGGGTAAAAATATAATTTCAGAAAAGTATAGGGGTCACAATATAATTTTATAAAAATATAGGGGTCAAAATGAAAAATTAAAAAATGTAGGGGCCAAAATTACAATTATCTAAAAGCTGAAGGACCTAAGTGCAATTAATTGGGACCTAATTGCAAATAAAATTAAATTATGGGGGTCAATCTATAAAAAATAGAAACTTAAATGCACAAATCAGAAATTATCGGGGCTACAGTAGCATTAATGAAAGTATAAGGACTATAAAATAAATACTTATTATTAATTAAAAACAAATTAAAAAACTAACCTAATCAAAACAACGTAGTTTCACCAAAACTAAATAAATTTTTTTTTTCGATTTTAGTTTTCTCTCTTTTTTTTTCTTCCAGATTTTTTTTTTATTTTTTCTTTCCTTTTTCTGTTTCCCTTTTTCTTTTCCTTCTTCTTCTTTCCCAGATTTCTCTCGTTTCTTTTCTGGTTCTTCTTTCCCCCCCTCATCTCGGTTCTGTTCTCTCCCCTCTCTCGATCTCATTTTCTCTCTCTCGCCGGATCTCTTTCCTCGCCGGTCTCTCTCCTCGTCCGGTCTCTCTTCTCGTTCGGACTCAATCTCTCTCTCTCTCTCACTCGGTCTCTCTCTCCCCTCTCTTCTCTCAGTCCGTCTCTCTCATTCTCACTCAACCCGAATCAAGTTTCCCCTCCCCTGAATTATTTTATCCACCCAAAAATTAGTAAAAAAAAACTACAATATCATCTATGCACCAGAAATTAAAAGGGAGCCATGAATTTTACCTTGTTTGGGCCAAGAAATTGGTGGAGATTGTGATGTTAGTTTGGTCGGTTGGTGGAGCTTCGGTGGTGCCACTGGTGGAGGTGGTGATTCGACCGGTTGTTGTTGTGGTTGTTGCTGTTTCTCTCTCTTTTTTTTTTTGGCTGATTTGCAGGGGTGTGTATGCCTGTGTGTGTATTCTGTGCAGTTGTGTGTATGAGTGTGATTGAACTGTGATTGTGGGTGTGTGCTTGTGTGTTGCAGGGATGTGTGTGTAATGGCGTGTGTTGTGGTGTGTGTATTGGCGTGAATGTGCAGGTGTGTTTGTGCCTGTGGAGGTCGTGTGAGCTATGTGCTGGTGTGGGTGTAAAAGGTGTGCTCAGGTGTGTGTTTGAATGTGTGTCTGTGTATGTGTTTGTGTGTGAGCTATGCGTGAATGAGTGTGTGTTTGTGTGATTGAGTGTGTACCTGTGCAGGTTGAATGTGTGTGCCTGTGCAGGTTGAGTGTGTGTGAATTGTGTAGTGCATATGAGTGTTTTTGTGAGTCGAGAGAAAGAAAAATGAGAGAGTGAGGGAAGTGTAGGTGTGAAACGTGAGAATTGAGGTGTGTGAATTAGTGAAGAAAGGGAGAGAATGGTAGAGTGAGGGAGAGTGAAAAGTGTGCTGGTGTGGCGTCTGTGAGTGTGTTGTGTGTGCTTATGAATGTGTGAGCTTGTGGAGGGAAGGAGAGGCCAAGAGAGTGGCGTGTATTTGTGTGTGTCTGTGCTGCCAGAGAAAACAGAGGGGTTGTGTGTAGTTTTTAGGTGTGTCTATGAGGCTTTGGCCGAGAGAGAGGAGTGGAAAGTGGAGTCTGTGTGTTTGGTGAGTGCCGATGAGGGGAAGTAGATGAAGTGTGTGTTAGTGTGGATGTGGAAAAATCAGAGGGGAGTTGGGAGAATGAAAAGTAGAATCATGAAGAACTGAGCAAAATCTTTCAA
Source organism: Mitragyna speciosa (assembly GCA_024721245.1). Classification (NCBI taxonomy): domain Eukaryota; kingdom Viridiplantae; phylum Streptophyta; class Magnoliopsida; order Gentianales; family Rubiaceae; genus Mitragyna; species Mitragyna speciosa. The sequence goes on along the minus strand of CM045556.1, from coordinate 2,069,354 downwards.
AATCCCTCAAAGTATGCTGATTGATTGAGTGTAATTTGGAAGGTGATGATGATAGGAGGTATGGCTTGGGGATGGAGTTTGCAGAAGCAACAGCAGCAGCAACGCTGCTGCTGTTCTCTCCTTTTTTTTTTTTTTTTAATGAAGAAAACAAAGAAAAATAGAAAAAAATAAAAAAATAAAAAATAAAATAAAATTACTTAAACTCTTTTTAAATTATACATTAAAAACTAAAATACAATATTATAAGAAGAAAAAAAAGAAAAATTCAGTGTAACACAAAAGTTAATTCTAGGTTAGAAAAATACAATATAAAATAAATAACAAATGGTCTTTAAAATAAATAAATAAATAAATAACTAAATTATGAAAATTTTCTTTACATAAAATTTATAAAATGCACACATACAAAATTCTCATAAAGAAAAATTTTAAATAAATAAAAAAATGCATTGGAAAACGTGACCTAAATATGGCAAAATTATAAAATTTATGAAAATTAATAAATGACATCACAAAAATCTTACACAACATATATTATCACATAAAGCACATATAGTATAATTTTCATTCAAAAATTTTAAGATTAACGCATTCTTGGGAAACGTGCCCTTAATAAATAAAAAGATAAAAATTAAATAAATACTAAACGACCTCTAAAAATCATGTAACTTTTACAGAAAATTTATAAATATACAAAATACATATATAAAATTTTTCACTTGAAAATTCTCATAAAAATAGCGCATTGGAAAATGCGCTATTGAATTAAAAAATACTAAAATTTTAAATAAATAATGAATGACTCCTAAAAATCATTAAAATCATAGATAATGATAAAAATAGAAAAATCATATATTTAGGAAATAAAATAAAATAAACTAATATTTTCATGGTGAAATTATCATTTTGCCCCTGATATGACGCATTAGATATAATACGCGAAAATTGTACTCGACCCCCCGAAAAATGAAAAAAATACCCCCCAAAATAAAGTGATACACATATTCTTACCAAAGATGTGTCAAAATTTAGTGTCTACAAGTGAAATAATCAAAGTGTACATGTAGCAGATTTAATTCACGACAACATAGTAAACCTTGATAATTACATAAATAATTCTGTTAAGAGATCTTTTTGCTTTTCTGTCTGGTTTAAAGTTTAAAATGGTGGACTAAACTTAAGAGCATATATGCAAAAAGAGTTCCACAAAATAAAAATCTAATTACCTGGTGCAAAATAGCCATAAGTGCCTGCAATTATTGTTTGATTTGATGAATTAAGGTCCAGAATCCTCGCGGTACCAAAGTCAGAAAGAGTGGCTTCAAGCTGTGCATTCGAAAGAATGTTGTTGGTTGATACATCCCTATGTATGATTGGTGGAGTACAATCATGATGCAAGTAAGACAATGCATTGGCAATGCCCTTGATCAAATTCACTCTCTTGATCCAATTCAACTTCGTAGCTTCAGTTTCATATCCCAAGAGACAAAACAGGCTTCCCCTTTCCATGTACTCGTAAATGAGAAACATACATCGCTTGTGTAAACAAAATCCAAAGAGTTTTAAAATGTTTCGGTGCCTGATTTGGTATAACATGTGGGCTTCATTCCTAAAGCTTTTGTCAAAATTGGGATTCTCGCCTTCCAAACGATGAAGCTTCTTTAAAGCAACTATTTTCCCACTTGGCAATTGGGCTCTGTAAACACTGCCATATCCTCCAGTCCCAATGCAGTACCTTATATCAAAATCTTCTATGGCATTAATTACATCTTCATACGCCATATTTCCATCAAAGTTCCAAACTTTGAAAATGTCTCCATGTTTATTGTCCGTCAATTCAATTTTCACTTTCTGGACCTTGGTTTTGGAAAAGAATAAATAGAGCAGACCTCCAATTAATGAGAAAACCACCAAGAATAGGCTGATACCTATTATGTAATACCTGGTACGATGGTGTCCACATCTTGCCATAACAGACGGACCGGACAGGGAGGCGCCACAAAAAGTTAAATTTGCTTCATAATGCAAGTTTCGATTACCAACAAATGCTTTTGAACCAAACTTACGGAGAAGACCACAAGGAAGTTCACCTTCCAAAGCATTATAGGACAGGTCGACATCCATCAATAGATCAAGAGAAGAGGGAACAATGCCAGAGAGATTATTATAGGAAAGATTCAAAATTGCCTGGTATAAATGCCCAAACTGGGTGGGTATATTTCCAGTAAATCTGTTACTACTTAAGTCAATGTCAAACAACGATGAGAAATTTGCAATTTGGGAAGGAATTTCACCACTCAAAAGATTGTTTTGCAAATATAATACCTCCAAGTTAGACCAAGAGTCCACATATGATGCGATGCTTCCAGTCAACTTGTTATTTGAGAGATCTAACAACACGAGAATGGATAGTGATCCTAATTTAATTGGAATTTGACCTGTAAGGTGGTTTGAAGCAAGACTTAGATAATTTAGTTGAGTTAAATTGCTAAAATGTAGAGGTATGGTACCACTCAAAAGGTTGTTTTGCAGATATAATTCATCCAGATGAGGCCATGATTCCAAATTTGATGGGATGCTTCCAATCAACTTGTTGTTTGAGAGATCTAACATCATGAGATTGGACAGTGATCCTAATTCAACTGGGATTGGTCCTGTAAGTCGATTTGAAGAGAGATTTAACCAAAAGATCCTAGATAGGGATCCTAATTCAACTGGAATTGGACCTGTAAGTTGGTTTGAAGAAAGTTCTAGATAGTCTATAAGACTTAAATTGCTAAGCTGTGCAGGTATAGGACCATTGATTTGATTAGAAGAGAGGATTAAAGTTTCTAAACTAGCTAAATGAAAGAGACCTGAAGGTATTGTACCAGTGATTTGGTTAAAATGAAGGTTAAAAAAAACTAGGCATGTCAGATTGCCCAGGGTTGAAGGGATCTGACCACTGAGGCGGTTAAACCCATGATAGACAATTTTCAAACTTTTCATGTTCCCTATTTCTGGGGGAATGGACCCATTAATTTGATTTTCTTCGCCATTAAGATATACCAGTTTGGTCAAGTGGCCAATACCTGAAGGGATAGGCCCTGAAAGATTAACATAACTGCAGTCTAATTTAACTAAACTCTTCAGATTTCCTATTTCTTCTGGGAGATGTCCTCCAAGTTCAAGATTAGCTCGAAGGACTAACTGGGAAAGATTTGTCAAATGAAAAAGAGCTGAAGGAATTATACCAGTGAGGTCGTTTTCGCTGAGGTTGAGGGAGGCAAGTTTAGACAACTGACCAAGAGTGGGAGGGATGCTACCATTAAATTCATTGTAACTCAAGTCTAATGTAACCAAATGTGTCAAGTTTCCTATGCCAGGGGGGATAGAGCCATGAAGAAAATTTTGAGAAATATGAAGTTCGGCTAGTTGTGTTAGGTTCGCTAGTGAAGAAGGAAGCGGACCAACAAGTTCATCGGAAGACAAGTCGAGATAGGAGAGTTTTGAGAGTGCACCTTGCAATCTGGGGGATATATACCAATTGTACTGGAGTTGATTTATTTTAATTGTTATTATTATTTTTTATTTTTAGATTTGAGCAAATTTCATTGAACAGAAAGAGCCCAGGGAAAAAAAATACCTCAGTTTGTATATTATTGCGCTCTATTTACATGGGAGAAAAAAAAATCATCTAAAGATAGTTTTGAAACTTCAATGTATTTTCGATCTAATTTATAATTAATTTTGAAAATTAGCTTTAATTATTTTCCTAACAATAATTGCCCCTCCTTAGCTTGGAATCAGAATTTTTGTAAGCAAACGTTAAAAAGCACGCCAAAGCATAAGTTACACTATTGATTGAATTGCCTTTCTGTAGTAGTGTGGAAAGTGGCTTTCACCTAATTAATGAGGCGTGGAAGTTCGTTGCTTAATACATGTTATAATTGTTCTGACGGAAGAAGAACGAGATACTGATTGATGACAAGGATCACGGAAAAAGAAAATAGATCTGCAATAATAGCAATTAGAATGAGCTGAACATTAGTATTTTGTCCAGAAAACAAAAAGAAAATTGAGTTTTCCCTACTTTAGACGACAGATTTTCACTTTCCTTTTTGGGAGACAGACTTATTTTGAAACGCAAACCAAATCTAGCCAAGACTTAAAACTGTTTGAATGCACGTTTTTCTGGAGTCAACCAGTCTTTCCATCATATTGTCTCTCAAGACGGCTTCTTTTGGAGTCAAGCAAGTCTTTCCATCATTATGTGTCACTGTGTTCATGTTATGGCTTCCAGAGGGTACTTAAGAAAACTATAAAATCATATACTCCAACCATAAAGGTAGTTTATTGTTTATTTTAAATCAAATCGATAAATAATCTAATGAGAATCAAATATCTTACTTGCGATATTGCAATCAAGAATCGAATTAAACCGAACTCGTTCAAAATCTTTGTTGTACTATACAACTTTAGTTCAAGGGCTTAAATGGTGAAACTAAGTAGGCTTAGTAGTTATAGTATAATTAAACTTTTTTTTTATTTCAAACTTTGATATTTATAATGTTCCTTTTTTTTTTAATCAAACCTATATGTTGTAGGATTCTTTTGGTATGGGTTTCGCTATCTCCGGAATGTTTCTTGAAATTGTACTTGTTGAGGGTATTGCAGGATTTTTTTGGACCTTTTGATATTTATGGTGTCCAATTGCTTTGTGAAATCCTAATTTTGGAAATTATAAATAATACATAAGTAAGGAAATTTGTTTATTGCAAGATTTATTTTTTTAAACCATAAATTTAGAGAAATGAGAGATCATGAGGAGTTAATTATGATTTCGATTCATATATTGAGATATTTCTTTCATTCTTTGTTTAGTTAATACAGTGATGGTGCTGATGGAAGAGATGAAGATGGTAGTGTATTTTTTTTGAAGAAGAAGAAGACAGGGGTAATTTAAGATATTCACTAGATAACCAAATAATAGAACCTAGGGTTGTAGGTGTATTTTTCAAACTTGGGGGAACCTGCCTATAGTTGTTAGAATCTCAGGAGAGATTTCTGAAATTATCCCAAAAAAAAAATGTGCATTTTTTCCTTACTTCAATGATCCTTTATGTCAATTTTCATTTTGAAACATAAACAGAATTTAAGCCACAACTTCTCGAGACTAACTTTATTTATGTCTTGATTGGAATGTGGAGTCAAGCAAGTCTTTCAACAAAATAATAATAATAATAAGTCAAGCAAGTCTTTACCTTATTATGTTTTTGAAGACTAACTTTATCTTTAGTCAAGTGTCGATTCTACACGCTAAATGCGTGTTTTACTATATTCATGTCATAGCTTATTCAAGTCTTGATTGGAATGTGGAGTCAAGCAAGTCTTTTTTGTGTGTGTGTGTGTGTCTATGTTTTATTTCCCGGATTCTACACGCTAAATGCGTGTTTTACTATATTCATATCATACTTGGCCTCCTGGTGTTCAAGAAAAATATAAAATCAGTCTAATTGGCTGGGCCATTTATACTCGAGCCACAAAGGTAATTTATTGTTAATTTTAAACCGAATAAATATATAATCTAATCAGAATCAAATATTTTGATTTCGATTTTGCAATCAAGGATCGAATTATATCGAACTTGCTCAAAGATTATGTACGGTTCAAGGGAGTAAAGTGAAACTAAGAGCTAAGATTAGGGTTAAAGTGTAATTAAACTTTTCATAAAAAATTTTAATATTTATTATGTTACTTGATCATTTATTCCTCAGCTACGGGAAAAAATTACTAAGGAGAAAAGGAAGATAAAAAAGTCGCATGCTGTATACATTGCAAGGTGGCTGTTCATTGGCAATTAATGATTCATTGACTAATAAATGAATTAATATTTCAAGATAAAAGTGATGGAGAGGAACCAATCTTATATCGAGCCACAAGCTTCGGTTCAAATTGATCTATTGAATGTTGTAATAAACCAAAAAGAAATAATAAAGAAACTCCTACTACTCCACTATTTGCATGGTGAATGTAAGGAAGAATTAGCCCTAGAAAAAATGTTGTTGTTGTTGTTGCTGCTTGTGCAATAGCCAATATCATGACAAGAACAATTCCTGGTATAGCGTTCATCCTTTCATACTAGTATTATGCAAAAATAACTACTTAATACTATGCAAAAAGAACTACTTAAAACCTTAAATCATCATGTACTGGGGTGATTCTTATTAAAAAAGAAATTTCTTTTGATTTGATCAAATTCCACTGGATAGCTGAAGCCCACGAAATATATAGATACTTGAGACCCTGCAGTACTGCACTGTATTTACATTGAAGATGATTTGGGAACTTTAATTTAGGGTCCGTTTGGTTGGATGTAAAATATTTTCCTTAAGAGATTATTTTCCCAAGAAAACATTTAACATGAAAATTGTCATTTTCCCTACAATTTTCAGGTGTTTGGATGGCAATGTGAAAATCTTTTAAAATTCTTTTGTGATGTTTTTTTTTTAATTTTTTGTTGTTAATATGAGCTAAAGAGACTAATAACAATTATAATGGATGTTTGACAACTAATTAGAGTTCACTACATGTTATTTTGTTTATAATTAATCGTTAAAAAATATAATGGTAAAATATATATAACTATAATTATATTACTTTGGAGCCCAAGATAATGAAAAAATTAGTTGATAAGAATTAAAAACAAAAATTAGTTTGGTAATTGAAATTAGAAAAGTAGGTGCTTAAGGTTTAACATCACTCTTGAACTCTTAGGAAAATAATTTACACTCCTTAAGTATATAAGTTATTTTTAGCAAGAGGGAAGAAAATTGAAAAATATTTTATACAGAAAAATATTTTCTGGTGTTTGACACTGAAGAAAATTCTAAAAATATTTTTTAAAAAAATATTTTCAGTCCAAAACAAACATAGCCTTACTGAGCAAATTTTTCACGCGTTTCAATTTGAAAGATTTGAGCTGAATATAACTCTGGTCTTGATTTGATATCAACTTTTGACTTTTGGGAGTGAAGATGATCCGTCTTCCAATCCTTGCTGAATCATTTTCTACTTTCGCTCGTCTTGTATATTTAAAGAAAAGAAAGATATCCAAAAAAAAAATGAAAATAACAATTTATATATTCGACGTATGAATTCAAGGACCTGAAATTTATATGCCCTCTGCAATATCTCTAAATGATAATACCTTAAGTTTATATGTAAAAAAATTATCTTTTAATCTTTTCATGTAAAAAAAAAAATTGTAAAGAATATTTTTTCAAAAAAGTGTGAAATTAGTTCCAACTTCTAAGTTGGGTGCTTGTGTAGTTGTTTTGTTTTGCTATAAAATATTTAACAACGATTTTAGGAGCTAAAATATGGAACAACAATAGTAACATAGATATCCAGGAAAATAAAACTAAGTTTCCATTACTATAAAATGAAAAAGCAAAGAAATTGCTAAACTCTTATTCATTGCCAGACACCTACAACTCGTCGAAGGGA